>VZRM01003435.1:734656-851379 GCA_013397955.1 Grantiella picta
AAAGAAAATCTCAACTGCCCTGCAGAGGGAGAACTTGTCCTCCAGAACGTAGTTTTTCATAGGACACCAACAAATCTGAAAAATGATGCATTTCTTTTGATGGGTGGTTAGAAATACCAAGCAGTCATATTAAACCTTTTTAATGACATTATAGCCTGGCCATGCTGTATGTGATGCCTGCTGGCTGAATTCCCCCAGGAGGAAGCCTTTCACAGTCAGCCCCACCATTCCTGGGACAAGCTGAGTCTTGATATCCACATTTCCTGCAAGCAGGAGATGCTTTGTGTGTCTGATTTAGGTGAACTCCGCTGGCTTGGTCCTTCAGCTTTTTCCTTTCTTCTTTTTTTTTTTTTTTTTCAAATGAACAGAGAGTCTTCATTGGTTTCACATGGGAATTAAGATCCTGTTCTTGCTGATATAAATAATGAGTGCAGAGGGGCTATTCCTGTGCTTAAGTGCTTTGCTGGATTAAGGCCTAAACTTTCCAAATGAGGTATTTTTAAGTACCCATGGAAATCTAGGGAAGTTTAAGAATACATAAAGTAAGTGCAACACAAAAGGTTACTGCAGTAATAAGTGAGACCTAAATAGACCTCAGTGTTTTCAGGTCATTTGTTAGACACCTGTGGTTTTTGGAAAGAGGCTGACAGATACATAGGATTTCTGGAATTTTATCAAGAGATGGGTACTGTGGAGGCATCAAATCTGTGCTGCAAACAGACTTGGGGAAGTGACTCCTCAAGTGATACAAAATTATCTTCAAAATCCTGTGGTATTGTTGTGGTTCTGGTCATTCTAGGCCTAATTATGAATGGAAGTTAAAATATCATGTCCAGCAGATCTAATATTTATGCCATGTCTGAGCATTTAATTTGTCTCTTTAAACCCTATTTATCTTGCAAATGCCTAATCAAGGTTTCAGCAGTTAATGCTAAAAATGATATATTCCTTGCCTGTAGGTTTTGGGTTGTTTCACCACATCACCCCCAAATAGATTTCAATTTACATAAACTTTTAAAAGGGATTTTAAGCAATTGTAAAACTTGTGCTAAAAGTGTGCAATGAGGAGATACTCCTCTGTAACTTAGAGAAACTCTTTCTTCATCTTAAAAAAAAAAAAAGGAAAAATCAACAGGTGGAATGCTATAAACTGGAATTTTTTGATTGAAAATCAATATAAGAGGTGAAGCATCCCATAAAGTGAGTGTGAACTCTCTTACTTGTGGTGGTAGCCAGCTTGGTAATTATATAAAAATTACTCTTTCTAACCCACCTAAAGTTTCTAAAACCAGCTTTAAGCTTTTGAGACAAGGACTTTTCTTGTCCACAGAACACCAGGTGCAGAGGGGCATCAACATTAGCTGAGACCAGTTCTACTGTTCACAGAGAACATGAAATTAAAGTCTAAAAATTTGCCTTTAGGAGCAAACATTGGCTCACACAATTCCTAGGGTCAGGTCTCCAGGGGGGAGAGGCAGAGATGGTGCTCAGAATTCCCCGGAGGGGGTGTTCCTGTGAGATAAAAGAATGAAAATCAAAATGAAAATGGAAAAAGCTTCACTGAGTGGCAGACTTTGGGTGGGACGATGTTACACACGCATCCATTTTCCCTGGATTCCCGAAACTGATCGGAATTGCTGTGGAAATAAACATTTTCCCCTTCCCTCAGCCCCTGACTGCCCCGTTTTCCCTCGGCAGGCTGTACTCCGATTATCTGTACTTCGCCAGCGCCAACAAATCGGTGGAGGATTTCCACGAGAAGGTGGCGGAGTCGCTGCAGCTGTTTGAGGGCTGTGTGCTGGATTCCTCCCTGAGAGCCTGTGTCTACAACAACACCCTCAACAACGCCATGCCTGTACGTATTGCCAGCTGGAAGAGCTTGAAAACAAGTCAGAATTATGGTTTAATAAGAAAATTAAAAAATAAATGCAATTATACAAGAAAAAGCACTGATGGAGTTGGATGCAACCTGACACACTGTTAGTCAGGGTGGGGGTAGCAGTCCAAGTGAAGTAGTTAGGTTGAAACCGTGATCCTGTGGAAGGTCTGGTCTCCACCTGAAGGTCCAGTGGTGGCTCTTGTCCTCTGGGAACCCAGTAGACAGGGGCTCCTTGGGCAGTTCCAAAGCCAGGTTATATCCAGGTGGGAATGCTTGGCTCCTCCCTCCTGGGCAGAGCATTTCACAATAGGATGAGACAATTCTATGAGCCATCGGTGGGTTCTTGATAGCCCATTGACTGTTATCAGGGGTGAGTCACAGCAGGAAATAACCACCACTGTCCCACCTGCTGTAAGAGCTTGTGGAGGTGGTAATAAAAGAAATACATCTGTATTGTAACCTAGGACACCAACCACCTTGGATGCCTTGCTGCTCTAACCTGGTGTCAAAGTTGTGAAGACACCAAAATCCTGCACAAAGAAGAAGCGGGAAATCGAACTTTCTCCCTTTCCATTTGTGAAGTGGAGGACATAAATATAAATGTAAACATGTAAGAGATGGTGCAGGGGCCCAGCTGGCTCCTCAGCCTGTTCCCTGATGAATGCCAACAGGAACAACACAGCCTTCCTATTGTGCAAGTGCATGGAGAGCACATTTAGTGAAGATTACAATTTAATGGGCAAGCTTGTTGCAGATGTGTCCAAAAAGTAGTTCTGGCAAAGATCTTTGCGGTACCAAATGGCCTCAAAATCAGAATAAATTATGTGTTCTTTTGTAAGAAAAGGCTACCAATACCAAGATAAAATATTTCTTTTTTTTTCCTTTTCTTTTTTTAAATTGTGCATGCCAGAAAATGATACAAGGAAACACAGAAACTGCTGGCAGGGGAGTGGACAAGTATTACAGGCTTAGGATTCCAAAATTCACAATGTTAGCGTAAAACTGACTTCAGATTTTGCTCGAGGGTGGGGAGTAATACGGAAGAGATTGGCTTGAAGTATCACATCTGGCCAGTTTGCCGTTAAATCCTCTTTTATTTGCTCAGGCTGTAAGGGATTCCAAGGGAATAGTTCCCTCCTTTGCCTCTGGGGTGAAGTTATTGCCTCCTCCACTGGATAAAATAACAGGAAAAGAGTGTATTCCGTGGGCTGGAGCCTGCAGCAGTGCAACAAACAGGACACTGCTCTCACTTGCCAGGCAGACTGGAGCTGCTCGTTGCTGATTGCAGCCCCAGGACTTCCTCACACCCCAATTGCTGCTGGGCAGCAGCACAGGATTTTCCAGCCATCTGCTTGCACAAATGTGTTTCTTCCAGTGTGGCAGAGAGAGAACCAGAAGGAAAGATTTTCCTCTTCTGCTCATCCTCAGGGTGCAGAACTGATCTCCATTCGTTGTCTTCAGCAGTCCTCTGAAGAAGATGCTTTTGGAAAGGAGCAGAGGAGGCTTCTCTCCCTAGAGCCGTGAGCAGGTGTTTGTAGGAAAATGCACATGCCAACTGTGCTCCTCAATGGCCTTTTTTAGCTCCTTCTTCAGCCAAGTTGCTAAATCTGTTGTGTTGGTGGTTTGCTGTGTATTGAAAAAGTGAGGATTGCTGTCCCTGGTGAGCTCATTAGGTTGCTAATTCTGTGACTGTGCCAGAAAAAGAAAAGGTTTGCTATTTGTTAATGTGCTTCTGAAAGCAGAGGGGTGTCTTGGACACTGTGGCTGCTAATGGTGAAGAAAAGGAGGTTTGGGACCTGGAATCAGTGGAAAGAACATTACCCAGAGAAAGGCACAGTGGGCCAGGGTGATCCTCGTTGTGGCCTTCAGGACCTGAAGGAGCAGACAAGGAAGATGGAGAGAGACTATTTACAAGAAGAAAAAAACCATTAACGAGTTTGTCCCAGTGCTGAGTGGAATGAGGCATTGATCGAGGGCTGGGGTGCTGCTCTGCCAGAATTATCCCATCTTCACCCATTTCATGTTTTAATCAAATAAGAGGTTTCAAATTCTGGTGTAGCACATGTATAAAGAAGTCTGCTAATTATGGAGACTTATGTTATAAGCAGTCAAAGACACACATCAGAATGACAGAGGATAATAGTAATTTAGCAATAATTCAAAAAATGGCTTTTTTGGAGGAATTTAGGTATCAGTGTAGGTCATGGGGCAGTGTCAGAAGTGAAAGAGGCTGTTGTCTGACTTCATTTGCTCTGTGGTAATGTGAGCTGAAGATGTTAAGTCTCTTTTATGAAAGATGCTCAAGACTTGGGATTCATGTTTCTCCCTCCTGAGCCTGCAGGGATTTAGAAAAATATTTATAAGCACAGTTGGAGGCTGGACTTTTTAAGAGCACCAGGCTGCCCTTTTTCTGTTTCAACTTGTTATGTAAAATTGAGGAGGGAAGAAAAACAGAGATTAGGGCAGGAGAGGCTGAAAATCTGCCTTTCCCCCTCTATGGTCTCTTGTTGTGAACTCAGACAAGGCACCAGCAAAGCTGCTGCAGCTGAGATCCCAACTAAATATTGCAATCAGGATGCAGCAAAATGCACCCAAATCTAACACCTGACAGCGAGTCAGAGTATTTGTCCTGCTGGCGGCAGTGTGATCTGGCGCAGCTGAAAATCGTGGAATCATTTCGCTTGGAGAAAGACCTCTAAGGCTGTTGAGTCCAAGTTTTAACAGAGCACTGCCAAGCCCACCCCTAACCCATGTCCCCAAGGTGAAATCAAGATGAAATCAAAATGAAACATCAGACTTAGGGTCTGGAGAAGATAACAGGACTGAGCATCTTCCCTTGAATCGCTGTTAATCCAGGGGCTGAGAGCCCTTGCTGTCTCCATGGAGGCTCCAAGCACAGAGCAGCTGGGATGTGAGGTGGCTGAGCAAAAGTTTTCCTCAAGCTGCCCTGAAAACAAGAGAAAGATTAAAAAAATATTCACACACCTTCTTTTTGTTATTCCTCAAAACCACGTTTTGGGTTTTTTTTTTGCCCAGTTGACAGAGGTGGGTGTTGTTTTTTTACTGCTAAAATGTTGTAAGGTGAATTAATTTAGGTTTTTTTTGTGCTTACAGGTGAGGCTACAGGTTGGGCTCTATGTTGTGTATCTCCTGGACTGGCTGACAGTTTTTAACAAAGATCAGATACTCGTTCTTCGCCTGGAGGACCATGCATCAAACATGAGGTACACCATGCATATGGTGTTCCAGTTCCTGGAGCTGGGTAGGTGCTTGCTGGCTGGTTTAAGTGTGCAAAATCATTATTATCATCCTTCTTTAAAGGCATTTTTTACTTTACTAAGAACCAAAAACAGAAGCAAAGGAATCTGGCTTGAAGGATGCATTAATCTTGTTGCCTGGAGTCAAGCAAAATCAAATTCTCAAATGCCTGGGTTTAGAAGATCTTAGTAAGACTATATAAAGGAAAAAAAAAATCCAGAATGCAGGGATTTGTCTTCCCACAGGAAGCCAGTCCTGCTTCCGAAGGGACTCAGGGCTTGTTTGCCATGGACTTCCAGAGATGCAAAGTCATCCTACACAATTTTACCAAACTGAAGTGCTACCAGCCCAGAACCTAAATCTGAGCATGATGAAAGGTTGTGTTTGTAGCTGAGGAGAAGGAGGAAATTGTGTTTTTGCTGTGTTGATTGAGACATCTGTTGCTAATCCTCGGAGAAACGCCGGCAGACAAAATGTTGCCCAATGTTGATTTGACAGTAGCAAGAGAATGAAAATGTGGCTGAAAAATTGTCTGTCTGGTCCAAAGATTGGTCTAGAGATGATGAGAAAGCTTGGATGTAGCAGACAGAACAGATGAAAAGCTTGGCATCTCCTTCCAGAATATGGTTTGTGCTGGAAAAGTCTGTAGGTTTTTATCTTGCTGGTGCACAGTTATTCCCAGAATGGGACACCACGACACCTTTTTGCCACTTTGATCCCCCTGACAGCCTCCAAAATAAACAAAACAAGGGTTTGTTCTGCACCTGAGCGCTGAGTGAAGCTGGTAGAGTTTCTGTCAGGTTTTAGACAGCTCATATCATGAAATGAAATAGCAGCATAAAATAACTGCAGCTCCAAAATGGTAAGAAGTTGTCTTCAATCATTATTTTTTTTCTGTAAAAAGGTATTTTCCTCCAGAAATTATTTATGTTGCTTTTTATAGAGAGATGATTTATTAATGGGAGAGTAAAATGTATTATTTCCATATTTACCAGCAGTGATTTATTTTACTAATCTAAGACTGTATTCAATATTCTGAAACATCGTGGCTGCTAACACAAATTACATTTTTCTCCCTGTGGCAAACTGTCTGATTTAGCCATTAGATTTCTTTAGGATTGGCATTTTGTGGGGGGAAATATTTGAAGATAATATTCTCTTTTTCCACAGGACCTCTGAGTGAGAAGCAAGAAGCTCTGATTACCAAGAGTCCTGCATCAAACGCCCGACGACCTGAGGACAGAAGCCTGGGCCCAATGCTGCCAACCACAAAGGCAATTTTAAGAGATTTCTATAGGCCTTTTAATACAAAACTGGCACAAGTTCTTTTTGATGATGCTTTTTTATGGAAGAGGACATAACGTGTAAATTTCGTGCCACGACGACAGTGCTTAAAGGAGTTTTTATTTTTTTAAATTCTATTTTTGTGCGTGGATATTTACTTTTTTTTTTCCCCCCCCATTCCAAAGAGCAGCCGATGGATGAGCTGAGAGTCTCACCTTCAGTCAGCACATGTCTCAACAGCTCTACCACCTTTTCCTTGGGAGAATGGAAAGCATCTTGCTTTAATCAGTTTATTACAACTTCTTTCACCCCAGCAAAGGAGTGGACAAGCGTTAGGACAAAGATGATGTCTTACACTCTTCCTCGGGGGTGTGGAAGTTTAACCTTCTCTGAGATGCTGCAACACAGTTAGCATCAGTTTCCTACAATTACACTTATAATCTCGTTTTCAATATATGTTATTCACTCACCTTTTTTTCAAACAAATCAATGTCATTTAGCCATTAAAATTTTTAATTGAAATCAATCTTAAATTCTGTTTCTTTTTGTCAGCCTGTTTACAAATGGTCTTCACTCATGCTGTGTTACCTTAATTCTGGAAAAAAAAGATAAAGAATAAGCGCATTCACATAAATTTCCAAGAATAATTTATATATTCAAGATAAATGGACTTTTCCAGCCACAGTTCTTGTAAAAGAAAATTTTATCATCCAGGTAAGAATGGATGGCTGAAATCTAAACAGTCCCATTTGGTGTTTAGCATAACAAATTCATTGCCTTCCTTATTTTGTTCATGTAAGTATGAATATGTATCATTTATTCATTTCTCTCACACATTTTCCCAGTGTGAATGGGTTTTATTAAAAGTCCATTCCTGGCCATGGAGAGCTTTTATGGATATTTCTGCTAAATTCTACAGGATTCTTCTCCAGTGTGAAGAAATATGCATTTAAAAAGCCGTATGAAATTTGTTATTAAAATCAGAAATGGGGAGGATGCTCAATATCTTACAGAAAGGATGTGTTACCTAAGGAATTAGGTGTATGTTATGTGTTTCTCTCTTCAGGAAAAACATCTACAGCTGGTTAAAGAGGTTGAGATATGCAGACTTCAGGAAAAAAAACCTAAAAGTTATGAAGCAAATTTGAACTTTTAAGTTCAAAGCATGAAAAGTATAGAAGCAACTTTTGAAGGAAGCAATGAAAACTTCTGCCCATCAATACAAGCTGGGCACTCCAGCAAGGCAAAGAGGCAAAGGCTGTGGTAAAAAAGCTGCAGAAAGGGATGGAGAAACGGGGAGAATAATAAATTTGTTATTCGACTAAAAAATGATCAGATTTTTCTATAGATGTGCAGCAATTAAATCTTTGATTTCAAGCACACCTGGGCAGGCTCACTGTCAGCTACAATCTGCAGCCTTCCTGAAGGTGGAAGTCCCACCTGAGCAAGGGACTTTTTAAAACAGAGACAAATACAAATGCTGCCCATTGATCATTTCCTCTCACGGGTTAAACAAGTATTCACAAGTACATTTACAAATATTAAAGGTAACTCTTCCCTATCCCCCTCCATGGGAAAATGTTTTTCACTTCATGTGTTTATAAATGGAGAATTAATGCTGAAGACTTGATGAATCCTGAGCATTTCACACGGGAATATGGTTGGTGACATGTGAGATGTTTTGCAACAGACAACCATTTCTAGGTTCTTTGCCAACTGGTAATGTGCTGTTTAAAAAAGGATTCAGTCTGGGGTTTAAAAAGCCTAAGATAAGTAATTTAGTGAAGTACTCTAGACAACCAGAACAGATTAGTTCTAGTTCAGAAATGCTCACAGCCCAAAACTGGTTAGAGAGCTGAGAATGGACGATTTTAGCAGTACAAACAAAAAACATCAAGAGAGGATGAAACAGAAAATCAGAATGAATTTGCCACCATTTGCAGATGTAAAAAATCTGATCAACAAATTATTTACATGAAAGATTTCACCCAGCTGTGCTTTGATTTGGAATCAACACTGTGTGGTCAGATAACTCCATACAGATGTTTCCTAACCTGGTCTGCCACGGTCAAATATTTCCATTTAGTTGTCAACTACAATGATTTACTGACATTATTTTACCCGCCCTAAAAGCTAATTAATACATCTGTCCTTACCATAACTTGAGCTCTGAACAGCTCACACACTCTGGTTTGTGCCTGTGGTCCTTCTGAAAGTGAAGTCTTTTATGTCTTCGTCTCCTTCATGAGCTCCAAAATATGATCTGATTCTAACAAAACCTTGTGCTGTTGGGCTGTGGCAAGACTAAGAATCAAACAGCAGCCAATATTTGTCAAGAAGGTGTTTTGGAGGTAAGGATATCACTCTCTAGTTCAGGCTGTAAAAATAATATTGAGCTGGTGACTCAGAATGAAATAAAAGAGCATTTTCTCAAGTGATGGTGGCAGTCCTGAGTGTCAGAGCTCCTCTTCTTCAGCCACAGCCATCCAGTGGCCTCTCAGCAACTCTCTACACGGGACAAGACCCACCCAAATCCCTCCAGCTCCCTTTACCTTTGTTGACAATTCCAGCTGTGAAAGAATTCAGTTTTATTGTTATTAGTCACTGCAGCACTGAGGTGACCTACCTCCCCACAAGAGCCATTGGCCAAGAAATTGGAATTAATATCAAGACAATATGTTTTCATTTTTCATGTTTGGTGCCAAAGCATAGCAGTGGCTCCTTGCAGAGACCTCAGAAAATCTGTGTCTCGTACTGTGCTTTTACTCTTATCTCTGCTGAACAAAACTAATCAAAGATGCAGCTTTCCTGAGTGCAGAGGCACTGAGGAAAGGGTTGTTTACAAATGTTCTTGCTGCTACTGCAGAAGAATGTGAAATGTGTTTTTTGTAAGACCTTGAGTGTTTGGGCCAAGCATCTTGTCTGTCTGGAAGAAGTACAATAAAAACAAAGGATCTCCTGCGAGGGAAAACAGCCTCTGGTTGACATGGAGAATGATGTGTCGTTATCTGTTGAGTCCAGGCCACAGGGCTTGGGTTTCAGCTTAACAAACAGGAGAAACGGTGAAGTTGTTGCAGCTCTGAATGCATCTTTCTGCCAAGAAATGAATCCATTTTCCAACTAAGCCAAACACTGTTTTGTTAAAGACAAGGCACAACAGTGGCATAAATAGTCATTCCTGCTTGATCCCACTCACACATGAGAGGGACATTTGATAGGACCAGAGGATACAGCCTCAATTTGCATCAGGGGTGGTTTAGGTTGGATATTAGGAAAGATTTCTTCCCTGAAAGGGTTGTCAAGCATGGAGCAGGCTGTCCAGGCCAGCAGGGGGTCACCATCCCTGGAGGGATGTAAAGGACCCGTGGATGTGGAACTTGGGGCCATGGGTCAGTGGTGGCCTTGGCAGTGCTGTGGGAATGCTGTGAGTCGATGATCTCAGAGGTCTTTTCCAGCCCTGAGGAGTCTGTGATTCCATGAGTGGATCACTGCTAGCAGGAATGCTTGTCTTGCAGTACCATCTTGTGGCCAACATCAGCAGGGCGTCTGCCACGCACGCAGGGTTTTCCTTCACTGGGGAAAGAGACAGGTACAAAAAAAAAAAAAAAAAAAAAAAAAAAAAAAAAAAAATCCATTTCTTTTCAGATGCTCACAGGAGTTGGGGAGCCTGTGGAGAAGTGGTGACTTTGCACAGCTGAGATCACAGAACCATTTAGGTTGGGAAAGACTCTGAGATCAGAGAGTCAGAGACCCCAGCACTGCCACAGCCACCACTAATGTCCCCAAGTGCCACATCCACATGGCTTTTAAATCCCTCCAGGGATGGGAACTCCACCACTGCCCTGGACAGCTGTGCTAGGGGAGGACAACCCTTTTTGTGAAGAAATTTTCCCTGTTATTATCCAACCTAAACCTCCCCTGTTGCAAGTTGAGGTTTTCCCACTTGTCCTGTCACTTGTTCCTTGGGAGAAGAGCCTGACCCCCACCTCATGCAGGGAAAGATGTCACCAGCAGCTGATGCTGGGAGCTGCTCCCCTCTGCTGATTGCCTCTGTGTCCTGCTGGGGACAGATGCTTTTAAGTCACAGCTCCTGTGAAAACTCTGCACTGCCTCAATCAATGGAAACACCCTCAAAATGATTGCCAGCATGGCAGGAGCTTAATGGGCTGCCAGGCTGGAAGCTGCCAGTAAAACTAGAGACCTGCTGTGTATATATTGAGCCACAATTAGCAGAAAATAAGGTCTGAAAGAGACACAAATAGTAATTACTGCATCACAGTTCACGGGAAAGACACTTTTCCTCACCCTTGTCATTTCTGAACACCCCTTTGCTGGGTGGAAAACTTCCCCTTGCAGCAGGTGTAGATGTGATGGTGCTTCAGCTGGGCTGGCAGGGCTGGGGAAGATCCACTGAAAAAAAATGCTAAAAACAGTATTCAAGAGGACTTGTATGCATAGGACACCTTCCCTGGAGAAAACAGGATAGAGAATGATTCCCAGTTTTTTCCTCAGTCTGGGTATGTCACAAACACTTGGAAAATTATTTCTTCCTTTATTAATGAATGGGAATGAGGAAAGGGAAGGGCTCTGCTGGTACTTAGAGCATTGCAGTGGACAAACAGCTTGGGAGCAGCTCCCAAAACTTTATTTAATTTAGGCTACAGAGGCTTAAGCCATAGATGACTTGCAAATAACTTGGGGTCTAGCTTTTGATGCAGCTAAACCCAGCACACACTGATTATTGAGCACATTGAGTTTCTCAGCAAAGATTTGGGGTTGGTGCTGCACTGTCTGGGTGGTTAATTTGGTCTACACACACTAATTCCTCCACTAGGATGTTGAAATCAAAGCTAGAAAGCAATGAAAACTTCTGTCCATCAATACAAGCCGGGCATTCCAGCAGGACAAGGAGGCAAAGGCTGTGGTGAAACAGCTCAGAAAGGGATGGAGAAAGGGGGAGAATAAGAAAGAAATCCTGCAGCTGAGTCAAATGAAATTCTGGAATGCTGAGATAAACTGGTCACACAAAATTGCATGGAAGAAAATAAAACCAAGAAATGGAACCAGAAATCAGAAGAAATAAGACAGAGAAATAAGCAGATAGGGATGTGTGGCTGTAAGATGAAGAGGTGGATTTTTTTTTTTTAAACTATCTGAAAAAATTTAGGAAAGGAAAATAATAGTCTCACCTGGGAAAGTATGTTGGCTTGACTGGAAAGGCATCAGCTGAGCCCACTGTGGACTTTGCTTTTGTTGTATGTTACACTGAGAGGTCTGAATTCAGCATCAGGGATGGAATCCATAGAAATGTGGGTTCCTCACCTCCTCTGCCTGCCTTGTACAGGAGCGGAGTGCTCCACTGAAGCTCAGGAGGGAGCAAACACTGTGAAAGGGAATAGAAAAGTTATTGAGGGGAAGGTCTGAAAAAAAGAACAAGAGGTGCTTGAATGGTTGAAGAGTCTGAAAGAGAGGCTAAAAGCTGCATTTCCAGCTCAAAAGAGGAAAGGATTTGCTTTAGAGATTTCTCAGGTATCATCTGTCCCTGAGTGCAGGCTTTAGATGAGAGGACCCATCAAAGTGCAGGATGTATAACAGGTGGCAAAAATATAATATACCTTTCATTTTGGGCTCTGTTTGGGGGAAAACTTATTGATTTTAGGTGCTGGGGTGTGCTGCTGCTGCCAGACGCAACGTGGGGAGCAAGGAGGTGAGGTGCAGGACTTTTTGCCACCCCAACCCTCCAGCTGCAGCTCCCAGGGGTCACCAGGCAATTTTTGACTTTCCAGTGGTGTTAGAGCAGCAAGAGATAAGCATAACTGAGCCAGCAGCACACCACGAGAGGGCAGGGCATAGCTGGAAATTCAGCTGCAGCTGGAAATCCAGTGCCACAGGCAGAGCCAGCTCCCTGCTCTGCAGCACGGGACACCCAGAAGGGGGCAAAAGGGACAGGAGGGACATATCTGATGGTGTAGGTCTGGTGGGCAAAAAAATCGGAGAATTGCACCCAGTGGAGAGAAATTGGCTCTCGTGCTATGAAACACAAACACACACATAACAGAGCACAAGAGAACTCGTAAATAACTCAACAGGACTCATGCAAAACTCAGCACAAAGTGCACTGGGAGAGTTAAGCAAGAGGGCTGAAACACACCCAGCAGCGTAATTTACACAAAGCATAGAACCATGGAATTATTTATGCAGGAAAAGACCTTTAAGATGATCAAACCCACCCTCATGGCATTGATGCTACTCACACAGAGCCATTGGCACCATGATCCCACTTCTCCCTCCTGCAGGATCCTGCCAGGACTGGGGGAACTTCAGTCTGATCCATGCTGCTGAATACAAAGCCCTTCTCAAACCTCAGTGCCATTTTGAATGGATCAAATTAAATCCCAAGAAATTGATTAATTCCTTGCTGTGACTGGCAAATATAAGCCCAGCTCCTCGGAGTTTATAATTTCAGTGCAATGCTCAGTTATCCTGTAGCAGGATATTGCAGGAAAAGGACACAGGAACAATTGATGCCCACTGGAGATTCCTCCTGTGACAGAGGCACACTCAGCAGCCAGCTCAGTTTTCATTAAATCATTAACAGCATTTGCTAAGTGCTCTGTTGCCTCACAGTGATATTACCAAACCAAGCTCTGCTGAAGTATTTTTTGCTTCAGTAGTACTATCAGCTCACACAAAAAAGTTTCTTAGACTGAAAACTTAAATAGCACCTACCAAAGTGGCAAATATGAGTCAGTCCTTGGCAGTGCTGTGTCATACAGCCCTGGGTGAATCCTGGAACATTTGTTCCCAATCCAAAGCCAAGCGTGCAGGATGCCTGGCCTGTTCCAATGGTTGATATGTGCCTTCCTGAAACTGGATTAAAAAATATTTCACTTCAGCAGGCGGTGCTGGAGAGCAGTCCTGTCATTCTAACTATGCCTGAGCTTTCATACTGCTGCATTTGAGAAGAACTGAATTTACACATTTACACTGGGCTGCCTGTCAGTAGTTTCCCTTTCTTCTATCTGTGCTACAGAAGTGAATATTACCTGATGAACACCGCAGTAGGTGCATCTTGCAGTGGAGTTCCAGGCTGGGGGGCGAAGTCAGCACAGCAGGAGCCAAGGCAGGTGTTTGAAACAGAACAATTCAGCAGCAATCAAACCCCTGAGCTTCTGAAAGCAGGAGGTTCAAAGCACTTGGACTAACAGAAGTGTGCTGGTGTGAGCACAAGAAAACCTCAGCAGGCAGAAGCTGTAGGTGTCCAGCACTGCAGGAGGCAGGGTTTGCTGAAGCTAACTGCTGCCAGAGCCAGGAAATTGGGAATTTTAACACTTAAATTCAGGAGCTGATGTGCTGGAGAGCTGAAGAACTCAGTGCAAAGAGGGATGAAAGGCTCCAAGTGCAGCCCTGGTGAGGGTAAGCTGATTTATTTCAGAGAAACTGAGGCTTGTGCCACAGTGATTTGGTCCTCCAGCTGCAAAGAGAACCAGCAAACAGATGTTTGCTCACTGCTCTCTTGGCAGGTATCTCAGACATTTTAGACTGTAAAACTTTAAAATTTGAAGGGCCTTCACCTGTGGGTGTTTAAAAATGTGTTACTGCTCTAAGAACTACTTTTTTTAAGATTCACATATTCTTCATTTTTCATATCTTCTGTATTTTCTTCGCTTCCAAGAATGCTGCATCAAGGATTTTCCCACAGACAACAGTACAACCAGCTCACGGCTGTAGCCACCAAACCTGAAGGAAAGGAAGATGATTTTGCAGCTGTCCTCCACTTCTTTGGGGTTCAGAAAGCCTTAATGACCTTGTCATCCCCAGATCCTCATCAAACCTCAAGGAAATCTCTAACAAGAGAGCCCTGGGCTCACCTTGCCTTCCCCTCTGGAGGCAAACCAGGCATTCAGGCTTGGCTTTACACCTAAACTGATATTTCCCTAAGAGTAAAATATCATCCGAAGTCCCTTGTCTCATGAGATAACATGGGGGAAAAAAAAAATAGGTAACTTAGGCAACCCGTTCTACCCAGACGTAGCTCCAGGCGAGAAGAACGAAGGACAGTGGAGAGAATTTGGTTTGCATCCAGGCATGGCATGGGGAGAAATTCCTCTGCTGCAAGGACTCAGCCCAGTGTTTGCTTTCTGGTTGCTCTAAAAGGACAAGGCAAAAGGCAATATGAGGAATGTAACTGATTGGAATAAGCAGATTGAACAATATCCTGAGATTGTTTTGATACATGGAGCTTTTCACAAAGCTTTGTGGGGGTAGCCAAAAACTGGTTGTCATTAAGTCCAAGAACCATGAAAATACTGATTTTTTTTTAAAAAATAAAATTATTTTATATGCTTTGAAACATGCACATTGTTTTTTAGCCCCATTCAGGCCTGGGTTTCCTAACATAATTGTCCTGATTTTCCCCAGAGCAACTGATTTCCACACACATGCTGCAGATTTTCTGCTCTGCCATTGAAATAATTTCCCAGAATGAGCTGGGCTGGTTCCTGGTTGTCCTCAAAGCTTTTCCACACCAGCACAGTTTTAATGAGCAGATGCAACACCAAGGGCTCAGCTTCTTTATCTTTTGGGTTCTTACCAGTCTGCTGATATGCTGAGTCCACCAGACCTCACCTGGTAGAACAATGCCCTGGAAAGGAACCTAAAATTCCTTTTCAAGGGGTAAAGACAAACAGACCACTTTGACTAAAGTTCTACCAAATTTTTAAACTGGTGTATTTCCCAACAAATGGACAATTCCTTTCTTCTCTGAGGCGCGAGGGTGGGGGTGGCACAAATCCATCCTGCGGCGTTTTTCTGGGAGTGGGAAGTTTTTCTCCAGTGTTTGTCCCACCCAGGGCAGGTCATAGCTCGGCAGGTCCTGGGCAAACAGATGTGCATCCAACAACCTGCTGGGAGACAGCTGGTGGCTGGGAAGGAGCTGGGGGGATATTCCTCACACCAGGAATTTGTTCTGACCAGCAGCAAATCCAAGCTCCAAGCGTGGGTTGCTGCCTTGGCTGCGTGAGTCGAAAGGCTGGAGTGGCCCAGTTTTGGGAAAAGAGGCAATTTCGGGTGAAACGTTGAATTTTCTCACCCCTGGAAGGAAATGTCTCATCAAAATTTGATATGGCCTTGGGATCTTGGTGTTTCATCAACAAGGCCTTTCCAGATGCATAAATAAGAAAAGACTGGAATATCACAAATTGTTTGTCCAGGGGAAAAATATAAAAGTAGATTAAAAAAAATCAAGAATTTACTTAAAATCTATGGAAATTTATATACACATTTGGGAGTCTTATCCAACAGCAATACCATTGCTCTTGCAGGGAACAAAAGTAACTGGGAATGTTTTACATCATTCCTTTCTCCCTGGGATATTTCATAACACAACCTTTGAGAGGAGGTCCTGAACGTTTTGCTGAGATAGGTGGTGCAGGCTGTGGGGTACAGGTCACCTCAGATGGGGATTTAGGGACACTTCAAAACTAAACATCCATTTATATTGCAACCTTGCATTTCATGGGATGGGAGTTGATGACCCAACTAGTCTTTCCCAGCTTCTTATTAAAGAAAATTAGCGAAAAAAAGTTTGTTGTTCTAGGGCTCCTTTTAATTGCCATGATGAAGCTCTGATATAATAAAAAGAAGATTTTAATTGGTCATAATGATGTAAAAGAAGGTTTGATTTCTTTGTTCTTATCATAACCCTTCCTAGTGAAAATAGGTTTTTCCTTCACAAGAAAAATAAACCAAAAATTACTATTTGTGGTGAGCTTTTTTCAGTCTAGCTATACAAAACTCCCAGCTATACAATGCTGCATCCCTGGAAGTGTCCAAGGCCAGGCTGGATGGAGCCCTGAGCACCTGGTCTAGTGGGTGATTTCCCTGCCCATGGCAAGGAGGTTGGAACAAGATGAGCTTTAATGTCCCTGACAACCCAAACCATTCTGCGATTCCATACAAAAGTAATTTTCCAAAATTACCTAATGTGTTTCAAGCCTTTAAGGAAAGAATAAGAACTCTTTGGGGTGATATTGCTAGAGTATTGTAGGGTGTTCCAAACACTGCTTTAATTCCAATATGTGCTCTTTCCATCCTTCCCAAATATCCTTGTAATTGTTTGGATTCCCCTATTGCTCACAGCCAGGGGTGCTGGGGAGGAGCAAAGCCCTACAGCGATAACAGAGTGGTGGAGATGCATTATTGACTACAAGATTTTTCCAACCTGCCCCAAAACACGAGGATAACCCAAATTCTAATTCATAGATTCCCTAGGATGGATTGTAGTGAGATGACACTGAATGATCAGTGTTTGTAAATATACATATATAAGGCTTACTGTGGAACTGTTTGGATTGGTCGGTTGGAAGACAGGTATAGAGCCATTTTGGTGGCGTTATTATAGCAATGTGACAATATAAAAGCATAAAAATATCACTTAAGAAAATCGATAAGAAAGAGAACAAAACCATAAAAGACCTTACCACACATAAGCCTCACAACAAGACTTGGTAGTTGCAATTTTGGTGTGTGTTGGCCACAGGGATGGTTGAATTCTGGATCTGTCCTGTGGTGAGAGAAATCCCAAAGAAGCAGTGGAGAGCAATCCCCAGGCCAATCTGTTGGGTTTATATCACTCAGGATTAGGTGGGAATGCCCAGGAACCTCTCCTGGGGCAGGGAGTTCCAGCGGGATGATGGAATGTTGTGGATCAGACACTTCAGGAGTTTTTGGCACCCTCTAAGGGGATACAGCTGATATCACATCAGTGCAGTTAATTATGGCCCATTATGGCCCAGGAGCAGAGGGGAACACCTTCACACCAGGTGTGAATTTATCACAGCTGAGTTTACCTGATAAGGAAAAAGAAAAATCAGTTCCTGCCTCCCTGAGTTCGCCTCTTATCTTGTCCAAAACCAGCTGGTTTTGCCCTCTGCACCACTATGCAAATGGTGCGATTCAGCCATGGTGTATCTACAAAACAAGAGAAATCTCTAAAAACCATTTAGTCACGTAGAAATCCTACACTTTCAGATCATTCAGGTTTCATTAAATGAAAAAAAAATATATTATATAAAACACGGGAACTGCTGCTAGTGCCATGTATTTAAAAAAGCGAGTCCAAACCCACGAAATGTGAGATTAATCAAAATAAAACATCAAGGCTTTTTCTGAAACTTGCATCTCCCTGTTTCCTATTTCATTTTCATGTTTGCTTTCCCAGCCTCGTGGGCTAGAAATGAACCTTTTTTTAAACGAAAGTTGAGACTCTTACACATTAAATAAGTCCAGCTGACGGAGCTCTAAAGAAAATATTCCTTACCAGGTGACTTGTAATAAAATCTTGCAGGGCTGTTCTCTGGGCTGGCTCTGGGGAGTGCTGGGTGTTGCTGCTGCTGCTGCTGCCTGGCTGATCTCCAGCCCTCTGCCAGCTCAAGGCAAGCACGGGAAACCCAGGCAGTGAACACAAGCCCATGAATTGGCCTCATTATTGCTCATATTTAGCTCATTATTGCCTCATTATTTACCTCATTATGGCTGCAGGTGAGTTGGTTACTCAGGTAGAGTTCCTCGAAAGTCAAGCGTTTGCATTCTTCTGTTTTCACGAGATTCTGCTCACGCTTTGACCCTAAAGCAGCACATTTCTGTGCTTTCACCATGACAAACACTGTACGAATAAAAATGCATTTTCTGTGCTAACACCTGAGACGCGCAGGAAATACCAAATCTGTGCTGAGCTAAAGGAAGTGCCAACAGAGGAAAATAGAGCAGGCCTTGAATCAATTAGCACCACATGGTTTTATTTAATGCGTTTATTATGATTTCTACTCAAAAGCCAGCTCTTGCCCAGTTACATAAAGCCATCATTTTGTGGATGGCAGGACTGGAACTGTCTTCATAAAATAAGATATTATTTTGATTTGCTATTCCAAGAACACTTTCTCTTTACTTCTGCTAAACTTAAGGAAGCACAATGAGGCTGACAGTGATAATTTGGGAGGAAACAGGTATGAATTTTGTAAAATGGCACCTGAGTGGTATTTGGGGTGAAATGAAATGTGCAGGAAGACAATGTCACAATTCCAGGTGCCATCCTGCTCCCCTTTTAACACCAATTTCCATAATCAATTACATCCCACTTATTTTGAGGTTTATACTGGTACATATGGTCTCAGAGTATGCATTTCCATGTGTTTTCTATATAAAATACCATATACTTTTCTAAACTTTGCCTAATGTGAATAACAAAAGGAATAAAGTCAGATGGGTGGTTAGGAGTTTCAAAGTTTGATTTAAAAATTAAAGGAAGAGTATAAATATTAAAAAAAAATCAGAACAAATCATATTTCACCACATCATTCTGAAATCTCCTGTCTCTTTGCTCTGGTCCATGGCTGAACTGTCAAAACCATCTACAAAATTATCTGTGGAACTGCTCTCTTTGCAGAGCTGACATTGTACAGCTAGAAACAAACACAGAAACATTAATTTGTCTAACTGTTGAGTATAGGACCAGTTTCACTGATTTCCAAAGTGTTATACAAGCAACATGTGACTGTTTGATATAATTTATGGGGATTTTTTAGGAAAAAAAAGAAAATTCAGATTAAAATCTGAATTGAAATCTGTATTCCAATGAAAACCACTTTTGATGCCTGACCCCATTCTGCCTAATGCTTGACAGTGCTATAGACTGAGACCTTATTACTAAGGAAGGGTTTATTTAAATCACCACAAAATTACAAATTACTGCAAATAAAGTACTTGAAGTTTTCAACTGCTCAGGACCAGAACTTTACCCACAATGGCCTGAGTTTTGAGTACGTGGTTTCACTCTAAGTTAGTTAAACAGAACAGTGGGGTTTTGAGAATATTGTCTTTGGGAATTCCTGCAGCAGTTATGGTGGAATAGAAAATAACATAGTCAGAGCCTTCTAGAATTGTTAATTGTTCTAGAAAGCAGGATAAAGATAATATTCCTAATGCACAGCCAACTAGAAAATTATCCTCTTATTAAAGCTCTAACCCGAGAAGAAGAAACCTGTGACTCAGGACTCGTGAGAACATTAAGAAATATAGTAGGATCCTTTCTACTTTTTGTTCCCTCTTTCCTTCAGGGATACCAGCAATAACAGCAAAAAGAGCAACACAGGTTCTACCATCTTTAAAACTGAATATGTTTCCTTGGTTGCAACTTAACTACTTGGCTTGGCTTGCCTGGACTCAACATGGCACTTTTTAGTGAACATTTTTATTAGTGCTTAAGGTTAATTATCTTAATTTTTTTTCAGTGATCAGAAAATCGGACTGATTTTACTTCTTTTTGATGGAAATCCAGATGAAGTCAATGGCACACGTGTCACTGACTGTGTGACACCACAGGATGCTGGGTCACACCGTGGACTTGCTCTGCACAGACAGTGGCATCTTCTGCTGGCACCTGAGGGACTGCAGGCAAAGTTTTGGTTCCTTTTTTTAGGGAAACCAACGAGGATCAGTGTTCAACGCTGTACACGCTGAGGAGTGCCACTGAAACATCTCTGCTTATTTGTTTTTCTATACTTCACTTAAAGAACTCATCTGGATGTGCTTTTTCTCAGTGGGATAACCTCTGGAAAGCCTACAGTGGCTGCAAGCAACAGAACATATTTTATTGATGTACCATGGGTTATTACCAAGAAATAGTAGCGAATTCAGAAAAATCTGTTCTTATTTAAATAAAATAAACGAGCTGGGTTTGAGGTTTGCAAAAAGCTTTTTAATAATATTTCTGTCTCGGAGTGTGCATTTTTCCATGCTGATAGATATGAAGAATAACCTTGTGGAAGTTGCTGGAGAAAGATGAGTATAGCGAGAGAACTAGGGAAAGTAATCTGAAGCAGAAACCACAGCCTCGTGGTAAAGGAAAAAAGGAAGTGTCTGTTGTATCTTATAAGTGAAATGTATCTGTTACATTGGCATTTTTAGGCCGTAGTTAGGGGTGCCTTGAGAATAAATATTATTACACAAAGAGAAAGGAATTGTAGGGTCCTGACAACACAAGTTGCCAGCAATTTGATTCATTGCCTGAAGTAATTCTTGCATGTAAACAGAAGCCCCCCAAGCCCACTCCTACACACTACTGAAAACGTTCTCTGTTTTGTTTTGTCAGCTGGATGAAAAGCCATGCCACGGTTTGTTTAAAGAAAAAGCTTTTTATTTCACAAAACATACTCCCCAGCAAGCCACCAGAGACCAGCCTGTAGAGCAGAAAGTACAACAAACAGATCCAGGGTAATCCTTACCCTGAGAATACCAGGATATGAAAAATACATTTTTTAACTTAAAAAATTCTCTGCCTTCCTTGGACATACTGTGCAATGAAGCCACAAGGGGTTTACCTTCTAAAAGATAGACAGGGATCTTCAAGAAAAGAAATTTTAATTACTGTTTATCCTCTTGGGTATGTTCTGGGGGTGATATTGATTCGATGTGTTTTCATATCCACAAGTTTGTATTCAGGGATATTCACACACAAAATGTATCTTGCTTTTCTGACAGCCCTAGATACAGAATCCCAGATTGGTTTGGGTTGGAAGGGACCTCAACCTCATCCAGTGCCACCCCTGCCATGGCAGGGACACCTTCCACTGTCCCAGGCTGCTCCAAGCCCTGTCCAGCCTGGCCTTGGACACTGCCAGGGATCCAGGGGCACCACAGCTTCTCTGGGCACCCTGTGCCATTGAAAAAAAAAACCTCTGCCATTAATGTACTGGGGGCATTTCCTGGTCAGTTGTGATATTTTTGCCTTTCAATGGTCCTTACACCATATATTTAGATTCCTGTGCTGTTTGGGATCAGCCAGACACGTTTCAGACATATCCTTTCCCACTCAGTGGGGAGAGTAAAGGAAAGAGAAACCAGCCAGAAAATTCCAGCTTCTCCAAGAGAACAGTAAATAGGACACCCCAACTTGAATTGCCCTGTTGGATCTCGGGAACATTTTGAATACTTCTGGCTTGGTGTTGTCCCAAAAAGTCAAAATTGTTCAGACACACTAATTTTAAAAAAATAGAGAACAATCCATTTCATTTCTAACTGGAGCAGATCAAAAAACATTCTTGCATCTATTTTTCTTGTCCAAGTCCCAAACAATATCCCTCAACTTTGTGTTCTGGGTTTTGTGGGACTGAAATCAGACAGAGAGTGAAAAGCAGCCAAATATGGAATAAACAGTTCTCAGGGAAGGCGACTTTTGAGAGTCAATCCATGATAACTCCCTGACTTACTGTCTTCTTAAACTCAGAGGAAAATTTTGTTACATCATAATTTTCTACAGATGTTTTTTAAAGAAGTGAGGTACAAAGCCAGTGAACATCAGCCTTTGACAGTTTTATCAAAATTCAGTAATTTTTACATATGCTTCTGATCCACTCTGAAAATGGAATCATGTGAATGGTCTGCTGTTCAATGAAACTCTTATTTTTTATTAAAAGCGGATGCTTCCATTAAAATATTTTTAGTTTCCTCTCTCTTTTTATGATTGGTTCAAAGCCTGTAAAGGCAATTGTGTGCTTGTGGGCTGCATGGGCTGTGTCCCAAGACAGAGTTCTGCCAGCCTATTATTCCTGTAAAACACTCAGAATGTAAGGTACCGGCAGGCAGAAAGTTCTTGATTTTGATGTTTCTGAAGAAGAAGCAATTCAGATGACAAGTCAGCCAGGCTAAGGAACAATGACCAGACTGAAAGGAAAAGTTTCTCCCCGTTTCACCTGGGTAAAAGTCTAAGTTGGTGAGGGTTTGCATTCAGCAGTTTCAAAGCACAATTATTTTGGTTGGGTTTTTTTTTCCATAAAAGACTGAACGTTCTGCAGAGAGATTGAAGTCAGCATCTCACTGAGCCTCTTTCAGCAGCGATCTTTGCCACCATCTACTGAGGGGGATTTTCATTGCCAGGGAAAGCAGGAGACTGCAGGTCAAACACAGCACTCTCCAAAAAGGCAGCTGCCATTCCTTCCCTCATTTCTGAAGCTGAGATTTACTAATTTTTCTCTTATTTTCCAAGTGGAAATATATCTCCTGACTTCCCTAATTAAAGCATTTTAATCAGAGGATGGGGGAGAAAAGAAGCAGAGGTGGAGGGGAAAAAATTAGTTTGCCTAACTTTTATTCCTTAACTCTGACAGAGACTCTGGGGAGAACTTAGAGGCTCTTCCAGAACCTAAAGTGGCTCCAAAAAAGCTGGAGAGGGACTTGGGACAAAGGATGGAGTGACAGAATAAGGGAGAATGGATTCAAACTGCCAGGAGGCAGGGTTAGGTCAGATATTAGGAAAAAATTCTTGGCTGTGAGGGTGGGCAGGCCCTGGCACAGGGTGCCCAGAGAAGCTGTGGTGCCCCTGGATCCCTGGCAGTGTCCAAGGCCAGGCTGGACACTGGGGCTTGGAGCAGCCTGGGATGGTGGAAGGTGTCCCTGCTATAGCAGGGGTGGAACTGGATGAGCTTTGATGTCCCAACTCAAACCATTCTGTGATTATATAATTCTATATAATAATATAGATTATATAATTCTATATAATTTTTACCTTCCCACCACGAGTTTCTGCAATATCCCAGCATTTCTCCCAAACCACATTGAAGCATCCATCGACACAACAATGTTAGCCCACAAAATCCTCCCCCCCATCATTGTCATCTCCACAAAGCTCCCATGGATGGACAAGTTGTGGGACAACTTGCTTGGTTTTATTCTGCGGCTTTGTGACACTCAGGGGGACATCAAGGAACAAGCCATAAATCTGGGAATTGCTCTGGCTACATGGGGGAAATATCAGTTCTCAGATCAGCATGGGAAATCATCAGTTCTCAGATCAGCAACCCCTTGGCATGGGAGAGGCATTTTGTGGGATTTCATGGCATTTCATGGCACAGCTGGCTGAGAGTGATGACCAGAGCAGCACAAGGTTGACAGTGGATGTAAAGCGCTGTTCCCTGCCCGTTGCAAAAGCTGTGCCACTTAGCCCAAAGTTGCTATTTTTTTCCACACTGGCTGATTCCAGAGAATCCCCGGAGCCCACTGGGTCTCCAAGCTGGTGAGCTCATGATACATTTAATAATCAGCAGTTGTTTCCATGTGGCTAGGCTGATGGACAGAGTGACAGGATTTGCCTTCAGGGAAGAAATTGCTCTGAAAAAGTAAGAGCAGCATGGAGGGATTGATGGGGAGAATTCTCACTTCTGCTCTGGAGTCTGCAGGGGCAGGATTGCTCCGTGCCAGGGCAGGATGAGAGGTGGGTTGAGAAAGTGAGCTAGAAACACACCCAGTTTCTATTTTTTTGCTTTTTTCCTCAGGAAGCAAGAGCTCTCAGCTGGGTTTTTTTACTGGAAGGCATTCAAAGCAATGGGATTGTTCAATTTCTTTCTTTTAGCTTTTGCGTTTTGGGTGCTTTAAATCCACTGGACCAGATTTCTACCCATCACAGCCATGGCAGTGCAGCTGCTGTGACATGGCTCAGCAGTGACAGCCACTTTGGGGGTCATGCCAGTGTCCTCTGGGGGATTTTCAAGCTACCATGGGCATCTGGGAGATCAGGGGAACCCTCAGCCCTGCCACTGGGCTCCTATTTCAGACCTCACAAGAAGGGGGCTCATGAACACACAGTACAAGGTGCAAGGGACATTGCCCTTTTCTCCATCCCCTCTGCCTCTGTGCCCAGCCCTGAATGCTGGAACCAGAAAATTTCCTTTCCCCAGTTTGTTCCTTCTAATTATCACCATTTCCAGCACGAGGGTTTCAGTGTTATTTTTATTTTTGCTTCAGCCTTGTTGTGTTCGTCTTATCCTTTGAATTCCCTGAGCTTTCCATCCTAGCAGGGCTGTTGGATCCTTTGTTTATGGTGGCAAATCTAAATTACATTCCATAACCCCATTTGTATGGAAGATTAGTAGCAAAGCAGGCTGAGGAGAGGCTAAGTCAATCAATGAATTAACCTCCTGGTTAAATGCCAGAACATGGGACAGGACAAATGCATCATGAGCCCTCTTTGGTTTAGAAATGCAAATTTCAACAAGGGGGATTAGTGCAGTTTATAATGACCCAGAATGTTTGCTTAAAAAATGATGCCCCAGATGTTGGCCAGGGGACAGGGATTCAGCCTCTGGAGGCTCAGCAATGTGCCTGAAACATGAAAAACGCGCTCCTATGCAGGAGTGGAGACTCCAGGCTCAGTATTGATTGAAATCTGTGAGCGTGTTTCAGAGGCAGCTGAGGGTTTATTTAGTGCAGACAACTGGCTGAGAACAATATTTTGCTGCTTCCCGGGGCTGAGCAGAGAGGTGTGTGGGCAAAATTATGCATGTAATGCTGGGCAGGGGGGAAAACCAAACCCTTCCTTCCAAATCAGATCACTCCTCAGCCTTGGAGGAGCAGCTCTGGCCCAGGAGATTTGCTTTGTGCCTCCCTGTGGGGTTGGGAAATCAGCTGTGGTGACAGCAACTCTTCAGTCCTGCATCTGGAGGGAGAAAAGCTACCTGGTGACACCTGGAGGGGCTTCTTGCCCATTAATGAAGAAAGAGCATCCTATTCCTTTGCTTGAGTTCTTGAAGAAGAGACAGATCAGTAGAATGACCAGTGAGGATCAAGGATTTGCTGTAAATGTCTCCATTTCCCTGGGGATAAGCCAGCTGGTGCTAGGAAGTTTTTCTGAGGATACACAATACTTCCATATTGTCCATCAACAGAACAGACGGGACAATGACTTTTCTGTATTTTAAAAAAAATTGCATGAATTAATTAAGAATAAAATTGAGATTATCTAGAACATTTAGCAACTATTTATTTCCATTACTTACAATAAGGAGAATACAAATCTGGCATCTTTTTGAAGTTGCATTTTCTCATAGCAAATGCATCTGTAGTTTATACAAACCAAAGAAGCTGATGAATTGAGATTAAAACTACAGAATAGAAAGTTAAGCTTGTTACTTAACAACTTGATAATAAAGGTGCTACTCATATGACATTCACTATTCTGTGTAAAATGTCAATTGGGACCTTTCTCCTCACCTGGGAAGTGTTACAGCATGAAGACACTGAGCTGAACTCCACAGAGAGATCCATATTATGTACTCCACTCTATTTTGCAGATAGACCCTGAAGAAAGAATTTCTCACTTAAAGGGAGACTAATTATATGACCTTTGCATTTTGAGGATCCATCTGGAGAATTTTAATCACTCAGACAGCATGAATGGTTCAAGTCAGCTCTACTCACAATCAATTACAACACGTTAGCAGTTTCATCGTTTGCACAAGCCAGAAAAGAGGCACCTTGACAGAAAAAATTCTGTTTACAGTCATGCTGTGATGCATCTCTAATATTTATCTTTTCCCTGATAGCAATCAGGAGCTCAGGATACCAACTCTGATCAATATATAGCAGAGGAACGATGTTTGGACAAGCTGGGATTGACAAGCTGTGCAACACAATTTCTAGTTGAAGAAGAAAGACTTCTATTGACTTTAAAAAAAACATTTAGTGAGGTATGATATGTTGTGCTCTTTTACACAGCAATCCAGAGCCATGAATTTCCCAGAGACTCTCAGTAAAATCATCCAGATACATCTTCAGAAATACTGTCCCTTTGGACAGAGAAACTCAGCCAGGTGGGAGAGGCAAAGAGGGAGTTGGGATGTATAAAAGAGAGGCACTGAGTGGAGAAAGTGCAGTTGGGATGGCAATAGAAAAGGAATGAAAGACATCAGTGCAAATGTTATGGAATGCTTGTGCTTCCTCAGCTCTGTGAAGGTTTTATATGTGCATTTCTCACAGTCATTAACAGTTATCAGACTCAGAAGAAAAGTTTTGCATGTCTTCCCATGGACTTGCCCAGGAAGAGCCCAGGAAGATCATTTCTCCCCTCATTTCTCAAAATGTGGAACAGATTGGAGATAACTCGATTATCTTTGCAATTTGCAAAGATGTTTTCAATGCAAACAAGAGCCTCTCAATCTTCATTTTGTTAAGCAGAACAAATATGAAGTTTCTCATTATGAGGCGTCTCTTATGAGCTTTAAATTATGTATTGCTTTTTAAAAGTTCTGCTTCATTTCCTCTTCCTTGTAAAACTTATATTTTGCAATGGAACATCTTACTGCCAATTCCCATTAAGGTTAGGGCATCAAACTACCATTGGAGATCCTGGCTTAGGAGTTTACAGGTTTCACCAGTGATTGTTAGAGTTCTTTTCAATCATCTTTATCTTCTGACACCTCACATTTGATAATATCCACCTGCCTCAGCCACATGGGATGAGATTCACTGAATTTCGACTGTTAAGCTTATTAAAAGGAATCACTGCTGTGGCAACTGCTCAACATTATGTTAGTGTGGGGTTTCTGTGCCATTGCTCTGTCAATACAGTTGTTTCTTATTAAAACACTGAAAAGTGAGGATGTGTAGAAGGCAAAAAGCCTTTTACAGCACCAGAAATGCAAAGTAGCTGCGTTCTGGTTCTGGAGCTGTTCAGTAATTTTCCCTAAAATATGAACTCAGCCTCCTTGTATTTATAAAGATGAATAGATTTTACTGCTCATTATCAGAGAGGCAAATACTGACTCTGTATGGACTCACAGATAAAAGTCACAAAAGGACAAATCAAATTATTGGCATTATTGGGAGCGTCAGACACAGAAACTCTTGTCCTGCTATTACACTAATGATAAATACCAGTTTTAAGAAGCACAAGGCAGGTCTGTATCTCCGGGCTGTATGAACTGAATATTGCAATATGAAATTGAGCTCAGAAGTGACAATTATCTCACCTTCAGGGCATGGCAGATCCTTAAACCTGGGCTCATGTGGTGCCTTTGCTTCCCAGAGAAATCTAAGGCCAAAGGGAATGTATTACATGATTCCTCTTGGACCACAAGTCATGAATAAATGAATAGCTCATCCCTGAGCTTTTAGGGAAAGATTTTATATATATGCATATTACCAGCTGGTTTTTGCCAGTGGTCCTTTGTTATTTTCCTAAATACGATTAGTTTAGCCACAGGAAAAAATATTAAGAAAGGATTTTGGATAATGTTTTTGATAATATTATCATCATTATTTCAAGACTTAGTTTTCACCCCAGTATCTGAAGCTGAACAAAACCTTTTCCTTTAATTGCAAATGCACATCAAGATATTTTATCACCCTGTAGATAAACTGACCCAGAGCATGACAACTCTACCTCTGCATGATTCTTCTTTCTGCTTTTCTGCTGAGAACAAGAGTAGGCAAGACACAGATACCTACAGGGGATGTCTGAAAATCCATGTGGAGGTGATCTAAAACATTATTTCTTCACCTGCCCCCTGTCCCCTTTGCCGTAGGAACTTTCCATAGCACATTACAAAGCTTTTCCCAGCTCTGCTACAATGCTGCTGACCTGTAGTGGTGGTGGAGTCAGAAAATCTTGGCCCCTGTGGAGTCTGTGGGATTGAAGTCTCTGGGACTACCTGGTGTATAAATATGGAGGCAGCAGCAGCAAAAATTAGGTGGGATATTCCCTAGTACAAAGCACCAAACCTTCCAAGTTTAAGGAGATGAGTACTTCCCCTTTTAGAACTTTGGTAAAAAAGTAACTTTGATTTGTTCCACTTCTGCATCCAAACCTGTAACCAGAAATTGCTATGATGGGCTTAGGGAAATCTACAGTAGCAATAAAAATAGCAACACGTTGCTGATGTGAAATACATTATGGTTTCATTTCCAGACACAGCCTCTGCTATCAGATGACAATAGACATGATTGAAGCCAGTAGGTGGTTAAAAGCAGCATTTATGGGATAAACATCACCCAGGCCTTCTGCCCCTATTGCTGATCGTGAAGGAAACATGCTGCTAGGGCTGGGGGCCTTATAGAATTTTCATTTCTATATTCCTGTATAGGGAAAAATTAAATATTTTTCTGTCATGACAGCTGTAGGAAAAGCTTAGATGTACCCTTTAATTTCCCCCATCGATCAGTTCAGATTGTTTTCAAATGGGGATCATAGAGGAGCCATATGCTCGGAGACATTCTCAGTACATTGTTCAGTCGAACAGAACTGAACTTGTTCCTTAGCAGGCTAATTTTTCACAGTAATGCTGTTTTCTGATGGAGTTTCCCAGCAGTTGGTGGCCTGTTCATTGTGAAAGGCCATTTCAGTGAACTCCAAGCTCAAATGGCAGAAGAGCTTTTCCCGCTTCCTTCTATAATTGCTTCAGACCTCTCCAAATGCAAACGATGCACAAAGGTTTTGAGCAGTGACAAGGGCAGCTGATCCGATCAAAGCGGAAGATTGTTGGGAGATGCTGTATTCTTTATTTGAAGAAAGTCTTCCCTTTGTCAGAAGACTCATAACATGGCTTGATCTGCCTTTTGCTCTCAGAGGGACAATGTGTCCTTCACCCCCTTCTTAGCACTCAGCAAAGTCTATGGGCTCCCCCCTACCTTTCTCTTTAATCTATAAGAGATTCAAGCTTTGCAGTATTAAGAATTTGAAGAAGATCCTGCCTCAGATCCCTTTGTGTGTGCAGAGCTGCATGTTTCCAAAAGGAGCAGTTAGCTCTGAGAAGTTGCTGGCACTAAAATGCCCAGACTTGTTATGAGAGATAAATCCTCACAAATGCCATTTTTTTCCCCTCCACAGCCTTTTATTGCTTATGAAGGAGGCCCTGGAAACAGAAGGAAGGTCTATAAAGATGAGATAAAATGATTAAAATTAGATATAAGGATAGATTTTATTTTACAATGAGGGCAGTGAAGCACTGGGTTTCCCTCATCCCCAGAAACATTCAAGGTCAGGTTGGACAGGGGTCTGAATGACCTAGTCTAGTAGGAGGTGTCCCTACCCATGGCAGGAGGGTGAAACAAGATCATCATCAAGGTTCCTTCCAGTGATTCGAAACCATTTTGTGATTCTGAAAGCTGTCCATGTTCAGGGACGTGCAGTTTGACCCTGTTCCCTGGGCTCTGGCTCCTGAAAAGTTACAGGTTTCTGTGTGAGGCTCAGCCCAGTGCCTGGAGGTTAAAAGCTGACATCACCTCCAAGGAAGAGCAGAATGAGCAGTTTTCCAAGCTAAAGGAAATGCCAGCACTGGGCATTGCATAAACATCACCTTCTGCTTCTTTCTGGGTGTGTAAATCAAAACTAGATCCATTCTGAGTAAGAGATAAAATGTTGTAAAGTGCTGTATGTGGAAGGAAAAAAAGGCAAGAACTGTGTTTCTTTTGCTCTCTGCAGCCTATAGTAACAGCCCTCAGCATGGGAGATATTTTATATAACAACATCTGGTTATAGAGTGCAAACAAACCAACAATTTACACAAGGGCATGTGAAAAAGTTTGACATATGGTATTTATTTATGAAATTCAAAGAGCTGCCTGTATTCAGTTTACATTCAAATATTCCCCATGTCCCATGAAAAGACCCCACGTATAGGCTGAAATAATTTCGCTGTATTTACTCACAATGCTGAGCTAAGGTAACCTCTAATTGGCAGACTCGAATTATATAGACATTAATCACAATTTCCCCACAGAACAGACAGATACAGCGATGTTTTCTACAATAATTATCAGCAACAAATTCAGAACTGAAAAAAAAAAATCACTCAATAAAATGTTAAAAATCTGCGGACAACATTTGCATCAGAACAAATTTCTAGAACGCCAACATATAAAATGTAAGATTTAAAATCATGTTATCTCCCCCTCCTCAACTTTTGACATTTCTCATAGAGGAAAAAGAAGCTGTAAATTGAGGATGGATTGTTATGTTTATCCATTTTGATCTAGTACACAATACGGGCTGGAAGGAGTGTTTTATTAGGTTATTTCTACACCAAAATTCACTTTTAAAGATATTCTGACTTCTCTATCACATCTGTCAGCAGTTAAGCCATTCCAGTAAAGTTTAGCCTTGCTGTTAAAAATTTGCAGCTCATTTCTGTTCTGCATTTAATTTGTTTTATCAATCGGTTTCAGCTACTAGGGTTGATAATTCCATCATTTGCTGAGCCAAAGGAGCCCTCTGCTGCTGGACACCTATTTCCACCCGGGGGATTTCTAACCCACAGCCAAGTGTCCAGTTGCACAGTGCAGAAAAACAATTTTTTTTAGTTTTTGGAAGGCAGAATTTCTTATGCTGGCAACCTTCTTGTAGCAGTGTTCTGAAACATTTCTAAAAGCTGCCAAAAGGTGTGTGGGTTGGCATTGCAAACACTGGCATTTCAACTGTGGTGGGATTCAAAAATACTTTCTCCCCCGTCTCCCTTCCTCAAACTTTTTAAGTCTTAGATTTCACCTTGAACTCGTTATTCTTCAAAACAATGTCGAGAAAAATGGCTCAAGTTGAGAAGTTTTCAGTGAGAACCAGGCAGCCACAGCTTGTGGATCTGACACTCAGAGAAGGCAAATTGTGTGGCATGGTTGGTTCCGTTTTGGACTCTGTGTCGTAACATAACCACTTCATTCAGAGTAGGAGAAATACATAAAGTCAAAAAATATAAGATGACAGTGCCTGCAAATGTCACCAAAGCCAGAAACAGTCCAAAGGCTGAAGCCTTCCAATTTATTTTCATGGCTCTAGCAAAAGTATGGCTCTCATTAAACGTGTGGGAATGGACCTTTAACAAAAGCTCTGCTACTGCAAAGTGAAAGCAATTTGCTGGTTGCAACTCCAGCTTTCTGCACTTTGAACATTAGCTGTGAGGGTGTTTTTCTATTCTGGCTGCTGCTCCCCTCACACTGATGGACCTGGATCCCCATGGGCTTTTCCTGGGGCTGCTGAATCCTGCAGAGAAATCCATGGTGAAGAAACAAGGATCACTCCTGGCAGGCACAGGGAGTATCTATCAGACTACCACAAGCATTTAGGGACACCTCAAGGAAGAGAAGGGAGCAGTGCACAGGGCAAGCTGGCTGCAGACACACCACTAAGGACAGTCTTGGAGGGTAAATTCATTTGGTGGAAGGGTCATATATTCCAGCTAGAATGAAATGCTAATTTCATCTGCACCAGATTTGCAGCAATTCCTAGCTGGACGTGCTCCAGCCTGGCGGGATCAGCTCAAACCAGCATGCCCAGAGCACTCAGCTGTGGCAGCAGTGATGGAGCTCAGCATGAGCCACGTTGGGGGCTGTATACATGAACAGGGATGGCCCTGGCAGCTGCTCTCATTATTAATCATAATTAACATTTATGTGCAACCTCATGGAAATGGAGATCATTTCAAAGATGTGCAAGAAGCTGAATGTAAATTGGCTCCCCTGAGACAGAGGCTGACCTTGGCTCTGCCACTGTCACCAGTGGCACTGCAGGAATCCCTGAGGACTCCACTTTAGAGGGACTCCTGCACTAATTGATGCCCAAGTGATCTGAATTTGGTCACCAGACCTCTCTCACCTTTTTCTGATGTTCAGAGGAAATTCCAGAGTCATAATCTATTGCCCCAAATGCTCACAGCATGTTAATTGTACACATGTAATTAATTTTAGTGCTCTGGATGTTACCAAATCCCAGTTTGATTCTCTAATTAGCCTGTTTTGTTAATTAATTAGGTTTTTATATCCATACTGTGGGAGCATTTCCTCTAATAAACTTTTGTTCCAATTGGCCTGTCTCACTGCATTTTGACAGAGAATATGGAGGCTGCAGAGATTTAAAATTACTACTCTGGTTTCCTTTCCCCTATTACTAATTTTATGAAATACAGATTATTGATGCTCTGGGTGAGGGACAGTCCAGAGCTTGAACTGATCTGTTAACAGCCAATATAGAATTTATGTGGGGAGATACATTATAAGTAGCTCAGTCACCATAAAACATTAGTAAATTTTATTGCAATGGGTTATTATGTAGTGCATATTATAGTTTTTCTTCTGATTTTGAGACAGATATTTGGCTTGATATTCGAACACAACTACTTCTCGCTGTCTGCACAACGATGCCCATGGACTTTAGGGAAAATCAGAATCAGTGAGGCAAATGTCCCTGGGGAGCTACCAACCACCCCTGCCCATGTGGTGAACCCACAATAACATAAGAAGAGAAGAAAGAAGGGGGAAAAATGGAAAAAGTATATCACAAAATGGGGGAAATGATGGAAAGGAGGAGGCCCTCAAAGCAGACAGGGAATCACACTCCTGCAGCCTCTCACATGGAGATGCTCCCAGGCTGGTCCCTGGGCTCACTCACTGCCTGTCTGGGGGATACAGTGACATCTGTCTGGGCATCTTCTAAAAATCCCATTTACAGCTTAAATTAATCCAGCATCCCTGAGCTTGTTACAGGATATGTGCTGGGAGGATCTGGGGACTCAAACAGGTCTGGGCAGGAGGGATTGCTTCTAGAATTAATATCAATACAAGCCAGAAGCAAGAAACTCTCTGAGACAGCATCTACCTGCACAGAGAGGGACATTCACATTCTTCTCCTAATTTAGGGTCATTATTTGTACTCAGCTCATTTGCATGTTATACTTAAAGGTCAGCTTGGCTGCTGCTGCTGTTTATTTGGTATCATGATCTGCATTTATTTAGAGATGAAACAGGAGCAATTTGAGCTAATCTGTTCTGACCACTATCGTGCAAATAGAAGTGTTCAACATTGACTATCCAGAGCCACACAGAAAGAAGAGTTAATTAATTGTAGGCACACACATGTATTGACCTTTTGTTTAAAAAATGATGACATCAACCTCAGGGAATGTCAACAGACATTTTAAAGAGTTTCTGTGCTTTTGTCCAAAAGCATTCAGCTCCCCTCGAGCTTCTGGAAAGGGAGTTAAATATCTAATTATAACAATTTTTACCATCCAGATCACGAGCCTATTCTTCAGAATTAGCCTGAATTAATGATAAGTGTGGAGAAAAGAGAAGTTACACATCATTACCAGCTGCATGATTTTCTGGGCAAAACCAAATCCCTGACCTCAGTTTTAAACCCTCATTAGCAGCATTTGCAGAGGAGGTCAGGCTACTCCACTCCCCCTGCATCTTTCCCTGGTGCTTTCTGGGGAAAGGCTGAGCAATCCCTCTGACATCCCAAAGGACAGGGATTCATGGCCAGTACCACCCAAAAAACAGCACTGGCACAGCCAGTTACAAGAAATCCACAAATGTGGTCCTTTTGGGATACTGGCTCTAAATTCAAGAGCTGTGGAGTTTTTGGAAAAGTAACAAATCTTATACCTTTCTTTAAAAGCATAGGCACATATCACACTTCCTATGGAGAAATTGATATTTAGAGTATAACTCAAATTTTTGCATGCCAAATTTCTCCATTAGGGAAATGTCTTAATTTCAGTGAAAACTATAAACATTCTTTTTTTGCCTCTTTTTCTCTGGAAAATACCTTTTTATATGAATCAGCTATAAATAAAAATGACACCTTACCTGTTCTTTCCTTTTTTCTCCTTTTGTGGCAAAGGAAAGCTATGATTATACTTTATCACCAGTTTAGCCAGGAAATTTGCAGAGATGAGACCTCAAAAGCTCTTACAATCCCTTTTGTAAACATGGCTGTAAAACTTGTTGACAGTTTACAGGCTGTAGGTTCTTCAAGAAATTATAAAACAAAGTGAAAGCAGGTGACAATATTGAAACAGATGCCAAGAATTTTCCTGCCTTCTCCTTGTTAGGATGGTGGAACACCTATCACAATCAACTTATTAATTATTACTCTTAATATAAATTTTAAAAAGACCAACAAACCCACAATTATCTGTGTTCAATGTACAAATGCACATGAAAGAACAGGAATAATGCTGATAGGTCTCATCAGCTACATAAAAATGCACACTTTCTAAAGAGAATAAATGGAGAAAATGAGTTACAGAAAGTTTAAGCAACAGAAGTAAGTTCACATAGCAAGTCAGTGCCAGAGTTCAGAGCAACACTCAGCTCTGCTATTCCTCAGCTTTCTCTGCTCGTGGTTGGACCATGTGTTGTTGTAGTGCAAAGAAATGAAAATATGCAAGGAGCCCTCCTGTGCCTGGGGGAAAGGGAGAAACTTATGGAAAAAGATTTCCTTTCTCGAGTCCTAAATCTGATGTTTGATGAGTGCAGTGTTGCTACTTCTCTGTTGAAAGAAGAATATACATTTTTGGTTCTCCAAAATTAACAGGTTTTGGTAGTTTGCAGAAACACAATACGGTCCACTCTGAAGACACCATGATCACAACTGTGCCACTTTGAACCTTTCTTTGTAGCACAGACATTTATTTTCTGACAACTGAAAGAGACTGACAGAGCAAGCAGAAATGTCTGTCTGTAAAAGGCAGTGTTGCCTCAATAGATGGCTGATAATAAAACCTCCTGGGTTTGTCTCATTTTCTTAGAAAAACAGCTATGGGAAAAGCTGGCACTGAGAACAGAATAAATGGAATCAGGAGCCGCGTGGAACGACGGCACAGGCATGAAGGCCCAAGATACAACACAACTGGGCTGTCTGGAAGGGAATGGAGCTAGAAATCCAGGGAATGGAGCTAGAAATCCAGGGAATCACTAACTGAAGTGGCCAGAAGGAAGCTTTTTGGGGCTGCTGGAGCCCGAGCTGGCCGCAGGCCTCAGCGCTGCGGGGCAGGGCCGCTCACACTGCCGACAGCGCTCTGTAAACACCATCTCATTAGAGCTTCTGAAAGGCAAATCGCTGGGAATCAGAGCTGGCAGCGATGTTTGCAGCCAGCAGATTTCCCATTGCCGCCAGGTCACGGGAGGGATGAGGTTGGGGTTGTGTTTGAGGCTTGGCACGTGGGGACAGCTCTGCTGCGAAGGCCGCGCCATTCCTGAGGCAGGAAACGCAGAAATGCTGAAAAGGATTTAAATACAGGAGGTTTAAATCAATGGCAACAGCCACCCACTTCCAATAGTCTTAGAAACTGCATGGATTTTTTTTCCCCCAGTTGTTTATCTGTGGAATTTGGCTGTCTGTCTGGAATTTTCTGGGTCTTGCCTTGCCTTTTGCTACCCTACTGGCTTGTTTTAAGCTTCTGGTGTTTTTCAGGGTATTTTAAACATTGCCTTTTAAGTATCTTTTTTTTTAAAATTTTTTTATGCAGTCTTACAAGTAGGCAGGAGGAATTTGCACATGATTGGGCGAAATAACAAGAAATAAATATTTTCCATTGCAATTACAAGGTTGGTCTCCTCCGATAAATTATTTATGGAAAAATACACTTAATGCCATTACCCAGATTTTCCAAGATAAAGGAAGATGAAGCTAAAGTCGCTGCACTGTTATCCATTAGTCTGGTATGTGTGATGGATCACAGTCAGAAGCAAACCATGTAGAAAATAGCTGTAAGTGATCCTCCAGCTGAACTTCTGAAGCTTATTTTCCACTACCAAGGTGTGGATACTTCTGGTAGAGCAGAAGAAAACTTTCTAGGCACATCACACCCTTCTGTGTTATTGGGAGGGAAGTTTCCTTCTCCCGCTTTACTCCAGGTGAATATATGTGATTTAAATCAAACGTGCCTGCAGAGCTCCATTCCAAGTGGGGATGTGCTGCCTACATGTCTGGAAGCTCCTCAGGAAGAGCTTTTGGCAGTCTGCCCTCCTGCCCTGCCTGTCAGCCTTGGGAGGGCTGTGCAAATCTCATGCCATAGGTGTTGCTGCAGTGCCTCAAGGAGGCTTGTAAAAAGAGACAAAAAGTGACTTTTCGCAAGGAAAGGTAAAGATAGGACGAAGGGGAACAGTTTTAAACTGACAGAGGAAAGATTTAGATGAGATGTTAAGAAGAAATTGTTCCCTGTGAGGGTGGGCAAGCCCTGGCACTGTTGCTCAGAGAAGCTGTGGTGCCCCTGGATCTCTGGCAGTGTCCAAGGCCAGGCTGGACAGGGCTTGGAGCAACCTGGGACAGTGGAAGGTGTCCCTGCCATGGCAGAGGGTTGGAATGAGATGATCTTTAGGGTCTCTTCCGACTCAAGTTATTCTAGAATTCTATGATGCTTTACTCGATACCTAGAGCTGCTCATCATACTGAGTTCAGTTTTTCTTCCTATCTCCATTTCCCCTGTCCTAATTGAGTCCCTTTGGCTCTCTCACACATCCTCAAATTGCCATTTTTTCAGAATTCTTGTGCTTGTGTTGGTCTGCAGCTCTATGTTGAGAAATCAGCTAGCTAAAGAAAACAGAAAATCCTTCAATTCACCAGCGCAGTTTTCCATCCCCGGGGTTATTAACTTGGCTCTGTTTTTACTATTTAGCCAATTTTCATGCCATGTGAAGCGAATTTATTTGCCATCTTGATTTTTCCATTCAGTTCAAATGAAATTCATTAGGAATTCCAGAATCACTAGAGATGAGGACACTGCAGATGGACAAGACTTCTGGGAAAATGAGAAGACAGACAGCTTGGTGACAGGGCAACACAATGGGACAGGCATTTCCAAAGAAACTGCTAAATAAACTATCTTCCATGGGGCTTGAGGGAGTAAAAATGAAAGAAATTATGTTTCTGTAAGAGTTTGGATTTGTTGGAGATGTTCCAGATGTATCGGAAGGGTGTGGCATTTCTGTTAAGACCAGTTTTCAAAGGACTGTTTGCAAGTGACTTCTAAAATTTATAAAACATTTTGACCTCATACGACTGTAAACTCATCTAAAATACATGTAAAGTACCCTTAAAACCTAAAGCTGTCACTGAGCATTAAATAACCAAAATATGTGAGTCTGTGATGGAGTTCTCAGGAGAAAGGGGAGCCATGTTTTCACTTTTCCTCATTTGCCAGCAAAGAGGCTTTTGGTAACATTCCCTGCAAATAATCTGGAGCCTCTTGTGAGTTTCTGCTGAGATTTTGTCTGAAGTGAATAAAATACAGATGATGAATGCATTTGAAAATGCTTGTTTATATTTAGAAAACACATCCCATTGAATACAGCCCCAAACCACCTGTGAGACGAGATGGAGAAGATAATTATGGCCCACAAACCTACACAAACAGCAGGCTGAGCTCAGGCTCATCTCTGCAGATGTCCCATTGCCCAGGCTGCCAGCCTTGCAGGAGTGCTGCTGATCTCATTCCCAAGCCACTGCAAATCTGAACTCTCCCATGAAGTGGAGCCTTGAGCCTGTGGTCACTGAGAAACGGAGAGCAGGGACAAAGCAGGACACAATCCCAAGTGTGGGGGAAGTCTCTGTGGCAAGATTTGTATGGAAATCTGGGAATGTGGCACTGGGAGCCTCCTTGACTACATGATAGCTCACCCTGTGGAGAAGCACCTTGGTCCTTCCTCAGCCTCTGGGCTCAGCCTCTCCCCTGACACTCTGTGCTAAATATCATAAAATATCAAGAAAAGGAGGCCCTTCCCAAGGCAAATAGGGACCACGGGAAGGAGAGAGAGAGAGAAGATCATAAGCAATAAAAGTACATAACAGCATCCCTAAAATGCCAGGAAAATATTAAAATTGCTTCATACCAGTTTTGTTATCCATCCAGCTCTAGCAAAAAAGCAGAAATAAGAAACTCCTTTGTCTTAGGTGCTGATCAAAGGAGCCAGCAACTCTTCTTCCTATTAGTCACAAGTGGTTTCCTTTCAAAAATATTATCATTATTCCTGAGATAAGCCATTTAAGTCCTGATGGATGCTTCTGAAAATTACTCCCTGCTCTGCTGACAAGCTTATCTGGCCTCAAGTGAGGCCGAGGTATTTTACTTGGACTGTGTTTGGCATAACCAGTAGGAAGCAAACAAAACCATATCTGACCTGCACTATGGGGTGCATTTGGCTAAATTTCAGTATTTCCAAACCCAATTTCAGTAGCCTAAATGATAATGACACTCTTTAGGGTAAAACTCTGTTGGAGCCAATGATATTTCTAACAGTGATCCCATTAATCAGTGGACATACAACCACACTGTGAGAAAAAAACCCTGTCTTGGAGGTTTTATAATTTAAACATACAAAGAAGGTTCAAAAAGGGATATGCTGATACCCCAAAGATGCCTTTCAACATAAGGTATTCTATGAGTTTTGGAAACAAAATACTTTGGGTAAATTTTAAAATGCAAGGTAATTTTTAGTATCCTGCTTTTTTTGGCAGAAGTAGTGCCAAGTCCTATGTGGAAAAATATATCAGTGCCTTTCAAACAGTGGAAGTTTACAATTTATGTTGTGCCACCTATTAGTAAGAATCTGCATAGTATTAAATCTTCCCCGTGCCTCTAAATCCTAATATTTCACCTCTCAAATAGCCTTGTCCAGCATGCTGGCACAAGCCCTTTTTTGATGGCTACAAATTAAGTTCAAACAAGTTTATTACACAGCTGTGAAATTATATTGGCTTATCTGTTAATGTAAGCTTGACATGACTCCTTGATGCCTTCTGTGTGACAAGTGAAAACTCATTTCATTGCTTTCCTTTCCCATTAATTCTTGCATTTTCACTGTTTCCATAAGTGAATGCACTGTGGAAGGTACCTCCAGCATATTGTCAAAAATACGTTATTATGAAGATAAAATCAGTCTTCAAACGTTGGCTATAAACTTCACTAAATTAAATTGAATCAGTTTTGGTTTGGATTTAAGCTATGTAGAGACATTGTTAACATATGAAAATATTGCATTACATTAAGTATTTCTTCACCCAAAGTAATCCCAGCCATGAATACTGCTTGTATTGGAAAGGAATAAATTCCTTTGTCTTCTGCCTTTAAAATATCACCTTTAAATGTAGAATTTTAAGGACTACTCTCCAATTATATATTTGCCAGCTCTATCCCATTTAACATAATAAATATTACTACATTTATGTGCCATCCTCAGTTCCCACTGGGCTTTCATCCATTGATTCTCAGGCTGTGGATATTGAAGAAATCCCAGGAAAAAAATGACCTTTCAGTTGGTCTCAGACAAACTCCACACCGCATTTCCCTGCTGCTGCCTGGGATGTGTTAAACATGCTGCTCACACTCCACATGGCACATGTGCAGCAATTTCAGTCCAGGAAATACCAGACTGAAATGTGAGAGTCGTTACTTTTTGGGATTCGAATGTTGGCAGGTAGATGATGTCCACGGGGACTCGCTGGAAGTGGCTGTTTTCCTCCAAGTGAACCAAAAAGGGACGTTCCAGACAGGCTGTGAGCACAGCGGGGGAATTTCATCCCATTTTCTCCAACTGTTCCACATAACCACTGTCATCCACTCATCTCTGCTGTCTCAATGCTCTCCCAGTTTTACAGTTAAAATAAAATTTACACATTAAATTTGCACATTTTTGGACAACGCAAACAACTCTAAACCATTGACAAGGGCAGAATTACAGTCCTTCCAATGCTGATGAATCAACAAAATAAAAATAGTATTAGAAAAAAAAATTAATTCTCATTTTTGTAGTGCTAGGATTACAGAATTTTTAATCCCAAGGCAGCCTCTCCAGTCCCTTTCCTAGTGATAATCCTGCTGGCTTTGGTCCAGCAGTGGCTGCCAAATGCCAGGGCAATATGTTGTCAACACAAAATCGAGAGGCATTCTGGGGCATGAAGAAATGTAGTTCCCATCACAAATAAAACCCCAAAAACTATTACATTCTTTGCAAAAATGCCAAAAATTCCTTTCTGGCTTTGTGTCACTGCCTAATTTTGCCTTTCTTAAAATTCTGGGTTTTCTCATGTGTTCAGCACAGAAGGAAAAAATAAAGAAAACTCTGGGAAAGTGTACATAGAGAATTTTCATTTCTCCAGCAGAAATGGACTGATGCAGATGGATCTGATCTAAATACCCCCAAATAATAACCATGGTGGGTGCAGTCTCTGCTCAGCATTCAAAGCATCTGTGCCATGAACTGATCCATCACTTTGAGATGCTCAAAACAAGAAAATCCCACAATTCCATTTCTGGCTGCGAAAAGGACTCATATAGTGAAAATGATATCACAGCACGGAGAAGTATAAGAGAACAAGGAACTTTTGTTTCCATGGCAATCTGAGCTCCTTCTCCAGACACAAGCACAAAGGCAATATGCTGAATGATTATCTGAAGGTCATGTTGTTCTTAGGAGAAAAAGTTAGGGAGAATGCACTGGGATAAATTGCCCAGCCGGGATGCACACTGCATTTCTAAGCAGTTAAAATAAACAACTGCTGAAGGAAATAATTGCCTTCATTAATGGCATCAGTTTATTTTAAAATCTGTTTGCCCAAAGGAAACAGCAGCCTGCTCAGGAGGATATTTTTTGCCATTATTTGATGTGTTCAGAGATAAATGTTGAGATTCTTTGTGTATTTGGCATCCCTCACCTGGTAAAATAATTCTATTCCCTTTACAGTTAAAAGTATCTTAAAACTGAGTAAAATGTCTCCATGTAAAGAGCTTAATTATATTTCCAGTCATTATTTCTTCCTGTGGTAAGAACCACTTTTTGAAGGATCTGCCTTATCAACAAGTGCAAACAGGGTTTTAAATGCCAGGATATCCCAGGGATACACTCAGGGTATGCAGGGGAGCAGAACCTGGATACCTGTTTCTGTTACATGTGTAAGAAACAGGCATCAAAGAGCCACATAAATGTTCAATGCAGTGTACTTTGTGTTTCCCAGTGTCAGTTTTAGGTTTCCATTTCCTCTGAGATGGTTTGCCCTTGTTGACAGCAGGGGTAAATGCTTTATGTGGCAAAGAAAATGACTTTAAAAAGTGTAATTCTCTTTTCTTGCTCCATTCTGTGCTTCATGCTTTACTACAGATCTGAAGTACAAAGGAACAGAAACTTCACTGGTGTTCAGGAGGAAAGTTATTTTTAGAGTCATTTTGTTGCCAAAGCATATAGAAACCTTATGTGCTACCTCAGAAAGTTACCCTGGAATGGCAAAGAAAACAGAGATGTCTAATTTTTTGTCTTTTCTTTCCATCCATGAGGGTTTGCTCTAACTAAAAAAATTATGCACATTCCAGATGAGAAGTTGCAGGATTAAGCTTTTGAAGTTGAATTAAATCTAAATGTGTGGTCACTGATTGTGCAGTATAAATACCAATTAAGATCCTCAATAAGGACTGTGCTTACAGGTACAACTTCACCTCTCCTCACTGAAATGCAGTCCTGAATCTGCACTTGCCAGAGTAACTCAGGTTGGAATAGATCTCTGAGATCACTGAGTCCATCCATTAACCCAGCACTGCCAATCCCATCACTGATCCTGTGTGCCACATCCACACAGCTTTTAAATCCCTCCAGGGATGGTGAATCCACCACTGCTCTGGCCAGCCTGTTCCAATGCTTGATCACCTTTTCCATGATGAAACTTCCCCTAATATCCACTCCAAACCTCCCCTAGGAGGGAGGTTGTTGCTAGGGGCAAGGCGGAGTTGGTAGTGCCTCTTTTTCCAGAGGTGGTGTTGAAATTGGCTTGAAATTCGTGCCTTGAGAAGTGTTAACCCAGCTTAGAGAGCAAACCATCAACCTCAAAATAAATCTTTTTTTTAGGAACAGAGGGGGAAACCCCTGCTCATTTGCAGACCACAGCATTTTGTGTTTCACTCCAGCAGGACATACATTTAAAGCAAAATGTAGAATGACTTATTCACTCTCGCTGGCATCATTTCAGGAGGGAGGATAATGCTAGTTACAGTTGTTTTCTACAAAAATCTGAGTTTGCTTTATCTCCTTCCACATCAACTGCAGGTTTTTATAAGCTATTGTGATACTTCCCAGGCAAAAGGAAAAAACCAACCCTTAGGCCCAAAACATCTGAGCCCTCAGTGATCTCAATACTTCTGTGCCACTCTTAGAAGTTTCCTGTAAGTTTTTTCTAGGATGCTGACAGATAAAAAAGTAGTAAAAACATTTTATGGTCAAGTAGACCAAAACTGTGCCTAGAGACAGACTTTTGTGTGGTCCCAGCTGGCTGAATTCATACACATCCCAGAAAGAGAGGTGGGTCTGCAAGGGGCAGCAGTGAATCCCCAGCAAGTATTAAAACCTTTGGGAAAGAAATACAGGGGAGCTGGTTATTTACACAGGTTGATAGCCAGGAATAGATATTGGATGAATTAATCTTTCTTAAGTACAGACACAGAGAAAAGAGGGAGTTATCTGTGGTGACTGCAGGAGGTGGAGCAGTGGATTTGGTAATGCCTGATGTCCTGCAAAGCTCTTCCCAGTGGAATGTAAAATTTCCTCAAACCACATTCCTCAGGTGTTTAATTAAAGTACACTTGCCTTTATGTTTTATTAAAATGGTTCTTGTTATGCTTGAAAATGTAAATATTCATCTATGTGTCCTTTAAACATTACAGCAAGTTAAATAATTTGCTGCTAAAGCTCCTTTAGTTACCAAAACGCCAAGTCCTTAATGATGTCATGGAAAAGTTTATTTTTCTACTGCTTCTCTAGGTATGAGAGAGGTCATAATATTTTCAGAAGACTGGCCGAGCTGCAAATGGCAGCAAAACGAAACACATTTTCTGTAGCTTGTGCTCTGCCCTCAGAAATTAGGACCAAGGGGGGAGAGGACTGGGTATCCTGGGAAGTGAAAATAAAGTAACAACATCTGTGAAATCACAAAGAGGGGATTTCCAGGATATTCAGCCTGCTCCACAGACCATGCTCAGCAAGACTTAGCTCCCACACTGCACCCAGAGGCAGAGGTGACAAAGCCATCTATTACAGGTAAAAGGGGCTGAAAAGTTAGAAGGGAAGCAGCTTTTCGTCAAATAAAGTTTATATATAGATTTATAAAATTCAGCAAAGCACTAAAAAAGCAAAATACATTTTATTCTAGTTTTAGAAAATGAAGATTCCTATATCTAAAATAGAAAGATGCACAGTTTTCAAATTCAAAGCAAAAAAAAAAAAAGTAAAACTTCAGGATCGAAACAGTTGCATTTTTATAAAAGGAAGAACAACAGACACAATATAATCATTAAATTCCTTTTGGGATAGCAAGACAAGGAGGATCATTGCATATATGGAACAGGATCACCCACAGTCTGAAAACCAAATATATGAAAAGATACAGGTACCAAGACATGAAATGATGATTTTTATGGTATTAAGGTTATGAGAAACACACAAAAAATGCGAGTACAAAGCCAGAATAAAGACTAGGGTAACAGATGTAACATTTTCTCCCAGCTGACTGGACCAAGAAATACAATATACATGATGAAAATATAAGCTGGTATTTTCAACACAGGAGTAAGAATTCATATGTCATGGGAGCCAACTGTTGCACATTTCCTTCAGCACTGAAGGTTATTTTAGAGGTATGAAAAAGATTAAAGATAAGACTTTACTCTCAGACAAATTGATTTCATTAGCAACACTGGGTTGCGTGTGTGTAGCACAGCACATCCTGCTCTGCTGGGAAGATGTTTCAGAGAGAACAAATATCAGGATTATCCCAAAACGAGTGAGGAAAAGGGCCACAGATGAACCATGCTCTTCCTGGTTTTCAGCTGGGTTGAATCCGGGGAGCTGCCATATACCCCAGGAGAAGCCTCTTATAACTTGGCATATGATATGTGTTGAGCTGTATAAGTTGTATAAGTTGTAACTTATATAAGATACTATAAAAAAATAAAATACTGCAACCTGTACATTTATCTAAATCTGTATCATTAAAAAAAAATAAACGGTAAGCTACTCTAAAGTAATAAAACTATATGTAAACTAAGATATAGTTTTACATCTATACGGTAAAATAGGGTTTTATGTCTACAGACTAAGTTACATAGAAACTTTTAATGTCATACATACGTAAACTAATATAAACAAGGAGGCTGAGATCGATGCTGGAGGCAGATCCCACATTGTAAAAGTTAAAAGGGGGGGGGAAAAGGCCACAAAAGGGAATAACTTCTAGGGAATGAGGATTATTCGCCACTGTCGCTCACCCCACGTCCCCTCCTGCGTGCCCAGGGTGGCAGTGCCAGCAGATGACCCCTGCCAGCCCCGGGCTCTGCCCACCCCCATCTCCCGGGGGAGGGAAACTCTTCGGACACGGGCTGGGAGGAGAAGGCAGCCTGCCAAGTTTACTTTCCTTGGAATAAGCGCTCTCTTGGATGAGCTGCGCGCAGGAGGAGTGAGGAGCTCGGGGACTGAGCGGAAACTGTCGCGTAACTCCGGCTGGGGAGAGAGCAGCGCCGAGAGCTGCGGGGCGGGCGAGGAGAGCGGCCGGCCGGGGATCCCACCTGCCCGGGGCTGGCCGAGGGTCCGAGAGTCCGTGTGTCCGAGTGTCCGTGTGTCTGAGTGTCCGTGTGTCTGAATGTCCGTGTGTCTGATTGTCCGTCTGTCCGAGAGTCCATGTGTCCGTGTGTCTGAGTGTCCGTCTGTCCGAGAGTCCGAGAGTCCGTGTGTCCGAGAGTCCGAGTGTCCGAGTGTCTGAGTGTCCGTGTGTCTGAGTGTCCGTGTGTCCGTGTGTCTGACTGAGAGTCCGTGTGTCCGAGAGTCCGTGTGTCCTGGTGTCCGAGTGTTCGTGTGTCTGAGTCTCCGTGTGTCCGAGTGTCCGTGTGTCCGAGAGTCCGTGTGTCCGTGTGCCCGAGAGTCCGTGTGTCTGAGTGTCTGAGAGTCCGTGTGTCCTGGTGTCCGAGTGTCCGGCAGTGCCACTCGCGTCCCTCTGCCCCCTCGCTCAGCCTATTCCCGGAGCAGCTCCCAGCACCGGCTCCTTCCTCAGCCGCTGCCGAGGGTTCTTCCAGCTGCCCAGCCTCTGACTCCTGCCCTGTCTCCAAGGAAAGTTGCCGGACTCGCAGGGGACACTCCTGCGACAGCGAGCGATGGTCGCCCGTGGCGATTCCGGGCTCTGCCTGGCTCTCTGCACCTTCGGGCTGGCGCTGCTGGGCGATGTGTCCCGCGCTGTCCCCATGGAAGATCAGGATTATTACCTGCAGGAAATTACCAACAGGGATCATTATTACTCCTTTCCGTACCCCGGGGAAGAGTTCTTTCCTTTCACGGAGCAGCCCGGAGAGGGAGGACCTATCCGTGCTGCGGGGACAGAGGAGCGCCCAGGGTTCAAACCGAGCAGGAAGGAGTTAAAACCGAAGAAAAACAACAAAAAAGGAAAAGCCGTTCTTGAAACGCCACCAGGTAACTTTCTACCTCCTCCTCCAGAGTTTGGAGTCTGCTGAATCTCATGCTGACTGTGACTTTTAGCATTAATGAATATCCAGTTCATGGCAGTCTTGGTAATAATAACAATAAATGTGGTTGTGGTGATGATGATGACAACACGTTAAATTTTAATATCCCGCAGAACAGACCTGCAGAACTTTTACAGACTTTTTAACTCTTTCCCTTTCGAGTAAAGAGATTATTTCAGAGTCGGAATGTGTTAATTCTGCTGTACTCTGGCTAATCTTTGGACTTTTCCTTCTTAATTATTCTTAATTACACTTGGAATGGCGCTTGCTGTGAAAGCTGCTGTTCTAGAAGCAAAAGAACAGAGACAGATTTCATAGTAAAAGGTGATTATATATAGTGGCATCTCACCTTATCCCTTGTCACTTTAATCTGAGAGAGGTTTCTGAATTAATTTCACTTCGAAACCTGTGAATTTATTTGAGATTTCACTTTGAAGACCTCCAGAGGAAGATATGTAAACAGAGATCTTCCTAAAAAATATTAAGCCCTAACAAGCTCAATTTAACTATTGACCCGTAAAATAAAGAAAATAAACAGCAACAAAAATGCCTTAGAATAAAACAGCCACCCTTAATTCCATTTTCTAAAGTTTGCAGAAACTTGATCAGCTTTTACCACCCACTTGTTCCCATTCACACCTAATTGCACCACCCCAAAAGAATAATTCCTTTCAGTGTTCCCTGACTGACTGGCAGGTACTTTATTGGTTTGGGATACGTAGAAGTGAGTTTGGTCCATGAAGTTTAGAGTTGTAAAATTTGGGGCCAAGTCTCACTCCCCTACAGCTGAACTCCCCTTTACTTCAGAAGGAAACTTCATGTTAATGACTGGGGCATATGGCACAAAACTGGTGATTTAGAGCCATCAGTACAGCAAAACAGAGGATCAGGGGTGGTAGAGTGGCTTCAACTTTGCCCAGTTATATCCAGCAGATAGCAAACAAAATATTTTAAATTTAATGTCAACACTAACAGAATTAATTAGCATATGAACAGCAAAGATAATTTATATTGATAAATAGTGATAAGAAAATGTAATTTCTAACATCTGGAAATCCATTTGTGGGGCAGGCAGCATGGCTTGTCAGGGTAAGTCAAGGCAGAAATCAAGGGTGATGGCAAATGCACCTTGTGTGTGGAGCAGAGACGTGAAATATCCTTGTCCCTGTCCCCTCAGGTGCAGCAGCTTCCCAAGGGGATGATAATGCCTGGACCATCTCAAGGACTGCTTATTGGCTTTATTAGCTCAGTATGGTCATTGCAGTCTACATGAGGTCATCTGAGGATGTTCTTGTTTCAATGTGTCATTTGTTTGTTTTTATGAATTAAGGGAAAAAAGGCTCTGCTTTCCACTCTGCAGACTGAATCAGGCAGATTGTGACAGGACAAAGGGAATGGCTTCCCAGTGCCAGTGAGTAGAGTTGGATGAGATTTGGGGAAGGAATTGCTCCCTGTGAGAGTGGGCAGGCCTTGGCACAGAGTGCCCAGAGAAGCTGTGGTGCCCCTGGATCCCTGGCAGTGTCCAAGGCCAGGTTGGATGTGGCTCTGAGCAACCTGGGACAGTGGAAGGTGTCCCTGCCATGGCAGAGGGTGTGGAACTAAATGGTCTCTAAGATCCTTTCCAACTCAAACCATTCCATAATTTTATGACCATGGGAAACACATGGATTTTAAAGCTACCTAATTAGGCAGCAGGCTTTTTCTTCCTCAGCCTGCTGGAGACAATAGAGATTTTCATCCTGTCATGGAATGTTCTGCAGTTCAGCTTTGCTTTCACCTTCCCTGCTGGCTTTTTCACCAAACATGACAGTGATGAGAATAGAATCCAATCCATGTGTTTTATCTTTACACACTTGCGTCTTCCTCATTTCCCACCTGCTGCAATGAGCACCTTACAGGTGCAGAAAAGGCAGCAGACATCCTAAGAACTACCTCCATCCCAATGGAACACTCATCCCTCCCTAACCTGGCTTGCTTTATGCACTACAGACGCAGCACTACAGAATTAAAAACTAAATTAAAAACACTGCTGAGCTCCTAGGAGAGCATATTGAGCTCTGACAGGTAGTTTGAATTTAGTAATTTTCTACAAGTGTCAGATTTTGCAAATGGAACCACAGTTATTTTTCTATATAGGAAATTATGGAATTAGAAAAGTAAAAGAAAAAAAATGTTCCTCCTTTTCCAAAAAGCTCTTTATTGTGGACCAACCAATTGATAAATGCATAATTCATCTTCTAATTTGCTGGTTTTCACTTCCCACCCTACCTGATTCTCCAGCTCCAGGGAGTGATTTTATTTCTGCGTTCAGTAAGGTGAGGTTTTTCTCCCTTCTCTTCCTGTGCATGGCCAAGCACAAAGTCAAGGGGAGAAAGGCAGAGGCTCATGATGCACCACCAAACTAATCTGAAAATGGCTCAGTCTCTCCTTCCACAGCAAGTCTGGGCTCTTTGGGCACAGCTGAGCTCCCAAGCTTTCACCAGCCATGTGCAATAAGAAGTTTCAAAGCCCCTAAGGTTTCAAAGCTATTTTAAAAAAATAGCCAGAGGTAAAAAAAGCAACTGATCTCCTCCACCAAACTCCTTCTCCATGATCCAGGGTATGGGTGATTGACACCAACTCAACAAATTGGCTGCTGGACTTATTTCATACAGGAAAATTCAGTGGATTTCCCTGGGAGCAGCTGAACTATTGAAACTGCAAGAGGCATAATAAGCCTTGAGTTGAACACCCAGTGAGGGAAAACACCATTTGTTGAAGATGTGAGTGAAACCAGAGGGGTTCTAGCAGGAAGTGTCAGGCAATTTGAGCTGCAGTGTGAAAAGTTCTGGCTATCATATTTGAAATTTCTCCTTTCTCCTCACCCGGAGGCAGGCAAGGGGCAGGTCCTGCCAGGGCAGTGACTCTGATGCTGTGTGCCATGTCACCATGTCACCAGGGAGCAGTTTGGAATGAAGATCTGAAAATCTGGCTCTCACAGAGATATTTAAATACCAACACATACCTATATTTACTCACATTTAGATGTTAAGAGGCCAGAAATTCTTCTTATTAGTAATAATAATAACAGTTGCCAAACATATATCAATCGCAATGAATAACAACCATAAGTCTGGCAGGGTAAGGATGTGTGTTGTGCTTACATGTACACAACTCTGTGTTTATGCATCTCTCCAGAAGTGGAATTACTTAATTGGACATGCAGTAAATACCAAAATTTGGGGTTTGTGAGGCTCGCTGGCAGCCAGGACATGTGGGATTAATTAGTTGTAACAAACAATAGCCTGGCTGGGAGCTGGGATGGAGAAGGAGGAGGAATGGGAATGTGTGATGTGCCCTTTGGCGGAGCAGCTGGTAGTGATCAGCCCCAGCTTTGAATCCAAGTGGAAATCAAACGGAGCAGTCTCAAGGACAGGGCACAAAACAGATGACACACACTCAATTTATTGTAGCTAATTACTGAAGGTGGCCGGAATATAGATATTTGCAATCGGTGAAATATTCATGTAGAAGGAAATCCAATTGATGCCAGCGGGTTTGCAATTTTTTGTTTAAAATATTAGAGTCAATATTTGCAAAACTTCAATTCAGGTAACAGTTAAAAATATCAATCTGCCTCCTTGCCCTTTAAATGGGGCAATAATAAAAATAAATTAAGTGGTACTAAGTCATCCTTGGAAGGCAAACAGTTGGATTGACAGGTTTTATATACATATATATGCAGATTTCCATTTTCTAATTCCATCCTTTTTTGCATAGGCCTCTCCAAAGCCCATTCAAATCAGTGGAAAGAGTCTTGTTAACATTAATGTTTTTCTTTTATGGGGCTTTTAATAGAGTTTGATCTATGGTGCCTCAGCTCCCATCTGTGGGGCAGATCCCTTCAGAGTCTGGGGGTCTGACTGCAGGCAGAAATTCATCATCAAGAGATTTATGGGGCTGAGGTGCCCAATAACACTCCTCAGTGTGGCCCAAGTCTGCCACCATTAAGTCTGTAATTATTTTGATTTGATTTACAAAATTTAAACTCGTAGTTTTTGTTCTGGCCATACCTCAACTCCGAATGCATTTACAAAATAAAGGAGTGATGTTTATGCATGTGGCAGTGCTCAGAGTGAGGCTTAGTGCACATTTGTTCTGTATTTCCCAGATCTCCCAGTGTTTGATCTCTGCACAGCCCAACATTTGTCTGTGTTTAGCTGAAATCATGATTTCCTTTGCCTCATCTTGACGAAACTCCTCAGATGCACCACTTGTTTACTCGCCCCATATTTGTTTATTTTTGTGCGGTGTTGCCACCTGTTCAATAATGCAGTTCTTAAGGGTTTTGGTTTATTATTTCTTTTTAATTTATGTAGTGCAGGAATCTCTTGATTCTCAGGACCTCTCTGGGACATGTGGGTGAGGAGGAGTCAGTAAGGGAAGGCAGAGAGAGGATAAAATGGACAGTGCAAGGAACCATGCAAATTATCCATGCAAATTATAAAACCAGACTGATAGTATTTTAACTGAGGTGTTTATCAAGATAATGAAACTTTGGAAAGAGATCAATGAGTGAATGAGGAGGGAAAGCTGAATCACAGGGATGTTATTCAAGAAAAACTGGAGATATTTCAGTGTGAAATGGGGGCGAAATCTGAAGAGGGTGTGAAGTCAAAACATGACTAGTTTGTGGTGTTACTGGCGTTTGAGTGGGGATTTTGCTCACTAGAAAGGAGAAATGAGAGTGTGACACATAAAGCATTGAACTGACAGCTGAAAGCTCTTGAGAAGTGTCACTAAGGTAGATCAGCACAGAATTTCTCCGGTGCAGAACTTCCCCTGGATAACCACCAGAGCTGCTCATTTCTAGTCCTTTGGAATCTCCTCTCTTCACCCTCCCTTCTCTGAGCAGCCCAAAGTGGAGCATTCCTCTGACCTAGAACACAGATTTTCATTTTAAAGCTTTTCCTTAAACTTTTCCTAATAGGAACTTCTAAGAATGAACTTGCTGGCCCTAGGTGCACATCCCATGAATTTTAATATGACCTGTACCACATCCTAATTGCCATATGTGACAAGCAAAGATGAAAACATGTGGCTTTTAATGAGCTTTCTTTCATCTACCAACCTCTATTTTCTCCTCAGCACTTTTAAAATATGTGGAATAATGAAATGTTCACTATTCCATTTAAGAGCCCATCCTTTAAAGAATGTCACAACAAAAGAGGACAAGGGATGACTAAGAACGAATAATGAGCAATACCCTCAAAATTGGCCAAACCTTTTTGATTAGCATCTTTCCTTACCCGTGGCTGCAATGAATAATGTAACATGAGAAAGAAAAAAATGGGAATAAACACATTTGATTATGCCAGAGAAAACCACTTTCAAAGATAATTCTTCCAGCAGCCTTCTCTGAATTCAGCCTAATGTTTGAGGTGAGAAAAATGTCTCTTTAAAAAACACCTCTAAGAAAAAGGGATGATTTCACTGAATAGATTTTAATAGACTAGACTTGTTCCTGAAATGTCAGCATATTACAGAATACTGATTAGTTGAATCCAGTCTTGGGATTTAATGTTATTATTTGTTCAGTGAGCTGGCTAGACAGGTCAATCCCATGGCTTACAACCGAATTTCACTTATTTCTTTGGGGTTTGGAATGAAGACTTCTGTCAGCTACGTGAGCTTCGAATCTGTCAGAAAGATGAAGTAGTGGAAGTAAAAGCTGTGGTGCAGAAGAAGTAATTTCCTCAATTTTCAACGTCTGAGCTGGGATTTTAAAGTCTTGTCCAATTCACCGTCTGTGTAGAAAGCAAACTATCAAAAGATTGGTGGTCAGAGTACAGAGCTGGAATTTGACTGTCATGTTCCCACAGTGGTTGCTTGTGATTTTATTGTCATTATACAAAGATGCTCTATATTTGTTCCTGTCAGGCCTCTGCTGAGGTGATGTCTTGTGGGACTGTTTGGTTTATGAAAATATAAAGATGTGCCTTTAACACTGGGTACTCAAGGAAAATGGGAACTAGCAAAGCTCTGATGTAGTCAGAATTACTTGCCTTTTAAAATGCACTTTTAAATTCAGTGCCTGGCCAACGCAGTGAGGATATTCAGTAGAAACTGTGGCCAGCCCCAAGATGGGTCTCTACCACTGCTGCTGGCTGATTATTTTCCTGATGAGGATTCCTGAACCCACTGAGTACATCTGTCTCTTTTAGGGACAAGTCTTGCTCCTCTGGAAGCTTTTCTGGCTATTTCAGCTTCCAAAGGTGTTTGGTGGGGTTTTTGCATATCTAATCAAGCAATGGAAAACACCTACCTTAAACCATTAGTAAAATACACCACAATGTTATTTCACTGCTTCTGATGCAAACACATTCGTAATTTCCTCGTGGCAACAGCAAAAGGAACATTCATGATTCCATTCCCCTGTGGTTTTAACATCCCAGTGTGGGCAAGAACAGGATATTCTGCATGTCTGCTGTGTGCTGCAAGGGATGGAGCACTATCAGACACTTTATTCCTCATGCACTCACCAGGCAGTGCTAAATCAACTTGACAGGTGTAAAAGGAAAACTGTTTCTCTTTTCTACACGTTGCTAAAAATGGCAACGAGAAAAAGGTGAGAAAAACAAGAATAATGAAGAGATGCCAGATGGTGACTCAGGGAGTCAGAGTGCCTGGGAAGGCATCAGAGGAAGTGTGTGGGGATCACTGAAAGCATCTTTAGAGCACTTGGGTTTAGCTGCTAATCTCTCCAGCCCTGCTTGAGTTGAATTACCAAGGATGCTCTGGTGAGTCTGCTGAGAGGTATCCAAAGTCCTTTTTTGGACATAAAATGCTTCCTTTCTGGTGAGGAGCATCCTGGTGCTAGCAAGCAAGGCTTTGCCCCATATCATTATGGGTTAGATGGAGACAAGCAAAGACAAGGATTTCATTCTTTATTTGCTCAGTGATTTACATAATTTTACTAAACAAAAAAAGCTTTGAAGTTACTTTCTGATTCTGGAGGGATGTTTAAAGGAGCTATCTTTTAAATGGGAATCAGCCCCAGTACACTCTAAAGCGTATTTTATAACAATGCTTTTCAAAGAATTACACCAAAGAATTATAAAGAGATAATAACACTGTGTCAGAGGTGGAGAAACTCATTTTACTCTTGGCTTAGGAAGAGTGAAAATTTCCTATTTTGACACTGAATACTCCCCAAACCTGCACTGCCTGGGCTCTGTGGGGCTGTGCTGCTAGGATTTGATTTTACAGAAAAGTGAAAAAAAAGCTGGCAAGCCACAGTGACTTCCAGTAGCTGTGACTCATGGCTGGAGCTGACTGGATTTAGGAGTGAAAGTATCCAAATACAGGATTAATCCAGGATTAATCTTCTGTTTCTTTGTGGTTATTTACCTGTACATGCACAGGTTTGTAAAGAACAGTAAATAATAGAGTTTTGCTCCTGTTGTCACCTGAGCATTAGCAGGATGCTGTAATTGCAAAAGTGCTGCTGCATCCAACAGGCCAAGAAAAGAATACAGGAAAAGTTGTGTGCAGAAGTTCCCCATAGCTCATGTGCTGGCAGATTACACTTCTTTTGCCTTCCTTCTGCTTCACAGTGTATCTGCTCTGTACTTTCTTAAATATTACTTTCAAAGCAAACAGGGAAAGTGATTAATTAAGTTTTTATTGGGAGGTGGTGGCTAATTACTTACAGATTTATTTTGTGGTTTAGTTTTATTTTTTTAATGAATTGCCAGACAGACTTCTTGAGTGACTATACATCAGCCTGAAGCAGCTGGTGAATTTGGGATTTATTTAAGGTATGTACCTGGCTATACTGTTCTCCTATAATCAGCATGATTCCCAAAGACCAAGTTCAGCTAACAACACAACTTAGATCTTCATGAAGTTGATAGTAAAGAATTACATGCATTTCTAGAGTTCTAAACCTAAAAAATACGGGAATTTTGAGAGTTCTACAATGGGACTCAGTTGGATAAAGCACCAGAGTCCTCTAACTGAAGGGAATAGTTCAAAGATTTGGCTCTAACACACCCTTTTTGCCCCCCATAAGATAATTTTCAATAGTGCAAGGAGTTTTCCCCATGCACAAGACAGAGGATGTCTGAAGATGTGACCAGATCTCAAACTTCCCCAAAATATTTCACTGCCTGATAACAGAAACTGCAATTTCAGCCAAACAGCCTTTCATATGTGATTGCCTAAAAGTAGAACTTCAGCCTTTGCTGTGATTCTTCTCCTTTTTGCCCTTATTTGCTTCTATAGTGAAAAATACTGCCTACGGTTGGACTTGATAATCTTGGAAGTCTTTCCCAACCTGAATGATTCCAAGTTACAGAGGACATTTAAGAAATATTTGGACCCCAAAAATCTTGTTGTAGTGGAATAAAAAAGGTTGAGGAACCCTAAACAGAGTCAGAAAGCTCTGAGTGTTCTTCCAAAGACCTTTGAAAATGCTGACAAAGTGAATGCAGGTACTGCAAAAGCCGAGAAATGGATGAAAGGCAAGAACCTCAGCGAAGAAAATGGATAAATTCCTCAGCTGCCAAACATGCAGGAATAAGGGCTGATGGATCTGAGGCTGGTAGGATGTGGAGTACAAAACCCTGCAGACACATCTGATTTGTTCCATATTGCAAATGCAAATTGGACTTGGCTTTTTTTGGATGCTTGAATGCAAGTCAAATGGCAATCAGACATGTAGACCCCCCACACTGTTACAAGATGCATAAAACAGGAAACTTTTAAAAATAGGACAAAAAATGCTAGTATGGAGTTCATGCAGGTGAAGTGCCACAGAGCTCTTTGAAAAAGTGGAGAGAAAATAGCACAGAACTTTTCCTCTGCTAGCCTTTCCATATTTCTGCTCATTAATGCTGGATGAGATTTTTCTCCTTTCCAATTAGAAAGTTGAAAAATCAGGAGTTTTATGCTCAGGGAAAGCTTGCCTTGAAGCTTTCCCTATTCCATGGCTTTTTCAAGTGCAGAACACCTACAGTCAGAAAATACTTTTGGCTCCTGTGGATAGGAATGAGGAGGGATAGGATGGGCTCTCCAAGGCAGCACTGGAGTTAATAAGTCCAAAACCATGACCTGCATTTTCACATTAAAAAGTTGATGCTTTGCAGTGAAGACAAAGACTCTCTTGGTGACAATGTGGGAACTTTCCTCTGGGGAAAGGATGTCAAACCTCACTGGGCAACTGGTAAAAATCACAGTTTACCTGAATGCCCTCCTGAGCTCTCATTGGGTCCACAGGCTGGGAAATACATTGCCTTCAGCTTGGATTTTTGGGCTTTCAGCCTTGAGCAGGCAGACGTGAATGCATTCAGTTTTATACTCACTAATAACTCACATTCCAATTCTTTTGGAGCTCCTGACACACTTTGCTTTAAACCAGTGAAGCCTCCAATGTGCTAAATGTGGAGCCTGTGATTATGAGTCTTTGCTGGACCAGGGCTGAATTGTTAAACAAAGCAGAAAAGATGTTTGGACAGAGAGAATTTTGGGAATCTTTCTTGGGCTGCATAAGGCTGCAAGACCGTAGGAAGTTGGAATGGGGAGAAAGGAGCTCTGAACTCTCAGTCATTTGAGCTGGAGAGGTGCCAACCCTGGCAGATATTTGTCTGAACCTTGCCTGAACTGCTTTATCTCCTTTGCTGGAGCTGGACCTTCCCAACAACTTCCCAGCTAAAGCTCCAGCACTGCCCTACAGTCTTCTCAGAGATACCAAAAGCACCAAAAGTCTTTCTCATTTTTAGCATTTCTCTTTCTGCAGGCAGGAAGCTCAGAGCCTTGAGAAAATGATGAGTGTTCAGAATTTAAAAGTTATTTAGCAAGCTTTTAAATCTACGGAACCCTGATGCTTGCTTGGGCTTGAGACATTTTTAAATTTATTTATTGAGTTATTTCCCTGACTTTTCCATGTTTAGTTTGAAGGCAGGTAGAGAGGGGGAAGTTGAACAGGGAGAATCTAGGATGTCCAAGTGCCATCTTCACAATGGACACATGAAAGATAAAAAGTCACCTGAGAGCTGAAATCCTTGGGAAGATGAGCAAAAACTCAGGGAATCACACCTGATGAAATGTGGGAAAGGGGGAGCCTGGCTGCAGAGTGGGCTTTCTGAGCTCCCTAAAATCATGCCTTTCTCTAAGATTAGGGAGTAGCTGATTGCCTTTGCAAGCTGGGCTCTGTCCTTAGGTCTTCCATGTTCTCTGGTGGGATTCCTGTGCTGCCCTTGTGTCCCTTCAGTGAGCCCAAATGGCAATCAGAGACCTCTTCCCAAGGGAAGCTTCTCTCATGCACCCCTACAATTCCACTCCTCTTTTTTATTTATTTCTGGGCTTTGGGTTGGGGTGTGGTTTTTTGGGTTGTTGGGGTTTTTTTTGGTTTTTTTGTTTTGTTTTGGTTTTTTTTTAAGAAAAGAGAATAGTCACATTAAAATCCAGGCCTGGATTTGATTTGATTTTCTCAAATCTTGGAGGTTTAGTTTTTTGAAAAGTTGCCTCTTGATGCTTTGACCTCTTAAATCCTCTGCTCTAAGGATGCTTCTCAAGGGTGCAACAGCCTGGGCATAGTGGGCTTTAAAGGAACTCTAGCTTGTAAGAAAGCTCTGTTATATGAGTTTCTAAATATTTTGCTTTTCTGCACTTCTAGATATATCCAAAGAATCTCTGGTTATTTTCTGTGTGCACCTGGCCAATTTTTGCACTGAAGCAGTTTTGCGCTGTTTGGGCATTTAAATGTTGAAGTCACTTCTGACATTTTAGTGCTTCTTAGAGCTGAGCATCAACGAGTGCACAGTCTATCAAATGAAGAATCAGTTAAATAAAAAAGAGTAATTAAGTGAAAAGCAAACAACTCAACCAAACTTATTTTTAATTTTACTCTCCTCTAGAAATTACGAATTGATTTCTTTTTAAGGGTTGGGAAGGAATACATCGCTTGAGTTCAGGTTAATTGTTACCACACGACTTTCCTCTGCAATCACTGTCTGAGCAACAGCTCCAGGCACTATGAGAACTTCCATGCCTTATGAGAAGTGTTTGGGTTTATTAATTTCTCTTATTATTTCATATGAAACAATAACAACAGATGTGATTCTAGGAAAAAAAAAATATAAATGCCTAAACTCCCTGCTAGAGCAGACACACCAGGTCTTCATAAAACTCAGACCTTACACCTTATAAAAGATTTTAAACCCGAGTTGGATTGGTTTGAGGTATTTCCTGCCACAGGCTCTTTATATAGGTCGAGTATTTCTCCCAGATGTGCAGGCTGGCAGAGGGCAGGGCAGGGAGGGACCAGGCTGTGCAGGGTGACAACTCCAGCACACCCTGGGGCTGCAGCTGTGGCTCCCTTGGTGCTGCTGGAGGAGAAGGGCTGGGAATTCCCAGGGGTGAAGGTTGGCTTGGCTGGGAATTCCCAGGGGTGAAGGTTGGCTTGGCTGGGAATTCCCAGGGGTGAAGGTTGGCTTGGCTGGGAATTCCCAGGGGTGAAGGCTGGCCTGGCAATCCCAGCCCAGCTTTGAGGTGTTGTGCATGGAGCTGTGTTTGCAGCCATCTGCTCAGATTTTAGTGTCACCCCCGAGGAGCAGCACAACGTTCAGGAAGCTTTCAAATGGACAAGGATGAGTTTTTCCCGAGGCAGCAGAGGAGGAATGATGGTCAGGTCAGAAGGATGATCCTGTCCTACTCACCCAGGTCTCACTGCAGACACAGACTCCTGATACTCTGCATTCTCTTGGTAATTTCAGCATTTTTAATCGTAAAAATATGAAAGATGACATCTCAACTCTCAGCTAAGATGACTAATGACTCTCTGCTGCCCAAAGGCACAGCTCATGCTACTTCATCAGCCTGGCTCTGGCGTTTTCTGGCTCCCATGAGGAGCTAAGTCAGAAAGCTAAACTGGTAGAAAACAACCCAAAACTGAAGTGCCAAGTGATTCTATCCACATCCATGATTTACTTGTGTTAGGCTTTGAGCTGCCTCATCAAAAGAGTTTCATGCATCTGTTTCAGTATCATTTTCAACTCATTTTCCGCCTTGTTGAGAAGGAAAAAAATACAGTTTTGTCTGCGCTGGAGCTTAACTGGATTAAAATTTGAATAACGTTAAGTGGAACTGACTGGGAATCGGCTGATTTCAGTCTTTCTCAAGTGTAAATTTAGCACTGGGGGGTGGAGGTGACTGTAGTAGTGGGGATAAAATTTAATGGCTCGTCACCGCTAATGAGAACTTTACAGTTTCTCGGGTTTTTCCTGCTCCATGTGTGTGGGCTCCACGTGTGTGCTGAGTGAGAAGGTGAGAAGTGGGGGATATCAGAGCGGTGCCATTGATTCCAGTGGAATTAGGTGTTTCCAGAGAATTTCTGAGGCTGCTCTTGCGTATTTCAGCCCCGAGTGAGCAATTCTGATCCTCAGGGTGGAGAATTTACCGCCCTTTTCTTGTGTCATCCCACTTGGACACTTCCTCTGGGCCACCTTGGATCCATGGTTGGCTCCAAAAGCATGGCTGTGCTGCAAAATCCTGAAAAAACAGCCAGAACTCTCAGTAAATGTATATTTCTAAGAGCAGGAGTTGTGGATACTTTCCAGTTTATTTATGTTTAAGGGATTTCATGGCTATGCTGTCGCTCTGCCCAGTGAATGTGCTATACCAACTATGGATATATTGGATGTATTTATTTACTGCTGCACTAAATTCCTACTAGAGCTCTCATGGAGGGGGAGGGAAATAATTGCACCACAAGCCAGTTTTATACTCATACGACTTTTTCTATATTTATACTATTTTTGGTAAAATGCACTCGAATGGGGTTGCTAATATGGTTAAAATTGAGCATTGCTAAGATGTCTCATTTAATGAGCCAGAGTTGTATATCTTAAGATCAGAGCTATTTTCTGCCTTGTTTTTGTACTTAATAGTATTCCAAGTTCCAGGGTTTATTTTTAATGGCTACAATTAATGCTCTTACTGTAGGATCTTTGCTCTTGCACTACACCTCAGTGACCTGATATTTTTAGCTATTTCTGGCACGAAGATGTGTTTTCAATGGTAATTTTTGTCCTATACCCAGCCATTGTGCAAGTGGTCTGACTCAGTTTTGTTCTCCATTTTTTTTTGCTAGGTCTGTTTGTTTGGCCCTGGTAAAAAGAGGATGGTTCTCATTTTTGATGGCTGTACTCAGTTTTGTGGCTTTAGCTGGAATTACAGAAAGTCTTCACCCTTTACTTCAGGGGAAAAAACCCCATCAGAGGAGACATTTTGAAATGAATAGCACAGAATTCAGCCTTTGTCATGATATTTTTCAGGCTGGGGTTTTTTTCGGCCTTTAAAGATAATATGTTTTCTTCGGCGTGATTCAACTAAAAACTCTGTAGAGAGAGGGGAGATCTTTTCAGGTGTGAGGACAAATGGGAGGGCACCTTGTGCCACATCACAAATCCCATCCTGTGCCAGGCTGGTGGCAGCAGAAGGCAGTTCAGGGAATGAATGTGATGTCTGGATTTTAGATGAGCCTCTTGAGTCTGAAAGCTTGGCCAGAAATCTCCCAGCCTCTCTGGAAACTCCTGCTTCCAGCTGTGCCAGGAATAATAGCAGCTCTTCCTGCTAAATGTTTTGTTGCATCTCCAGCCAGCCACAACCTGGGCTTGTGAGAGAGCAAAAATGTGAACAGTAATGAAAGAAAATGAAAAAGGGTATTTTCTGAATCTCGTTTGGTTTCATGTCAGACCTCACTTAAACAACACAGATAATTCTTAATTTACTCTGTATTTGACTTTAATTGCTGGATTAACAGAAATGTGCATTTAGTGTTATTTCACCTTGCAGGTGCATTGCAGTATTAAAGTGTTTTGCATAATTGTGACCTAAGTATTACTTTAGCCACAGAAATTAGACTACCAGAGTTTCCATTAAAAGTTTCTGCTGTTGGAAGATGAATTACCAACCACACTTCTCATAGGAAAACCTCTAAATTTAGCTGCTAGGGCAAAACTTATGATATTGGCCTCATTGGGAATTTTTGTGCAGGATCACAAAGCCCTAAGAATAGTATAATGAGCATTAAAGTCTTCATTCCCACAAAATATACACTTATTTGTGTGTCTAATTTACCTATATCAATAGCTTCACAGTTTTGCATCTTAACTGCACGTTGAAATGTTTTATTTAAACAAGACTTAAATCCTGTATCTGCCCTGGAATAGGAGATTTTCAGACTGCACAAGGCTCATATTTCTCCATTTCCAGATCCCAGTATCACTGCTCATGAGGAGGTAGACAAGCACAAGACTTGTAGGGATTGAAGAGGATTATAGGGATGGCTCTTAAAATTTGGACTGAAGAGGAAACATTATGCTTCTCTCTGCCCTTCCCTTTGAAAAGCTGGACATATTCTAAAATTGATGGAAAACACTCTTTAAATGAAAGAATGGTTTGTCTGCTTTGCCTCTGAAAGAGGAAGACAGAACGATTTCCTAAATGCACCTTTATTAGATACAACAGCTATCAAGGCAATCTGGGCTTATCTGGCCTTCTTTATTTAGACCAGAAGAAATAAAATCAATGGATAATTTAGGCAACAGAGATGAACACAAGTGTTTTCCTCGCCCTGCTCATAGTTCTGTCTTGTGGAACTGTTTCTAAGGACGGCTGCTAATGCAGCTGTGTGATACACAGCAGCTAAAATTGCAGCACAGCAGCTCCAATTATACTGCAGGAGGGAAGGAAGCCAAGCTGGCTCTGCAAAAGGTGGGGTTTTGGACCAGAGGCTCAGTGGAAGATGCTGCATCAATAGGATAAAGCCATCATGAGGGTGAAACTGCTTCCAAATATCCTCACACATGCTGAGATTGCAAATTGAGCCCATGCTGGCTCGAGGAGGGAGCTCAGCAGCACCTTCAGGATTGCTCTCCTTAGAGGCAAACCTAAAACAAGAGGTAAATTCAGATTTCAAGGGATGAGGTGGTGACTGAGCTAATTCTTGAGTGTTTCTCCTGCTGATTTGAAGGGACAGGGGATTTCTCACAGTGGCCAGGTACCAGAACTGCCTTGCTGCCCTCAGCTGGGGTAGAACCACCCTGGAGAAGGATAATAGACAATAATGGACACTGAGATGTGGCCACTTAGCATAGGTACCAGGAGAGCTGTTCTGAAATGAAAACCTCACAGGTAAACACTTCAAGGGACAACTGTTATCAAGTCTGAATCCAAGCCCTGTCTCTTTTTACAGCTTGGAATTAATTAATTTGATCCAGACCAGCTTATTAATGGCTCATTTCTAAAGTGAATACCTCCCTGCTAACCACACATAAAATTATGGTTGGATATTGGCCAGGAAGGAAGAAATGTCCCCAACAGCCTCCTTCCTGCACCTTCAAGCTTAATGTTTTTGCTTTTTGTCTCGCTAAACCAGAAGTGCTGCAGGTGCATTTTGTGAGTTCTTATGTACATAGGATGTGTATTTCAATGTCTTTCAAAGCCACAGCTGAATTCCCTGTGTTTTATAATGAGGAATTTTTCAGCTGGTTAAAGAAACAACCAAATAAATGGGTCATTTCCAGCTGAATCCATTATGCAATAGATTCACACATTCTCTGATCCTTCCTGCTGTCCAGTTTCTGCAGCTTCCCCAAGGTTTTTTCAAATTGGCATAGAGAGTAAAAAATCACTAAGACAGCCTTACTGATTGGGTGGCAATTTCCATTGTTACATGAAAGATTTCTTCAAGTTAAATGAAAGATATTAAAGCAATACTTTAAAAAGTAAAGTTTTTATGAATGCCATAAATCAGGTTTTTCTTTCCTGTATGTTTTTCAAAACTAAGCTGTCCTGGTTGTCTCCAGTAGCTTTAAGAAACAGGGGACACATACCCCAACAAAATAACTTATCCAGAATTAAATTCACAGTATGACTCAGGATTTTTTTCTTTTTCAATGGTGAAATGGCAACTTCAGGTGGATTTTGTTGTATTATAAAGAGTAAATTTGAGTTAATCAGAAGAGGCCATATTGAAAAACTTGTCCCCACTATCTCTGTACGTTACAGATTGTTGTTCTGGTCTACATGCTCCTCTTTGCATCCCTTTTTTGATGATGGAACTCATATGCACGTGGAAAACATTTATATCCCTAAAGTGTTAATATTAACATATTAGGGCTATAAATAGAAGACATAATTTTACTTAAAAGCAAGATGAAAGGTCTTCTCTTGTGGAAAACTGCACAAATTCCATCCATCTAAGCTGCTGCAAACAATAGTCTTGATGAATCCAAGAATATCATTGCCATGCAGAGCTGCACAGATGGACATGTCTAAAGGTCTGGGAATGAGAATCCTGCTGCTCTGCTCCTAGTTTGAGGAAAGGAGCCAACAGTGGAAGAAATTATTTTCAGTAATTTTCAGTCAAGTATTGGAGCAAAATATTTAGGACTTTTCTCACCAAGAAAAAAAAAAATGATTAGGTGAGGTAATGAAGTCACAGCTTAAAGTCTAGAGAAAGCAGCTGTTCTCCTACTAATTTATATGGATAACAGAAAAAAATAAATTCCAGGTTACTATTGAATGGGTGGTAAATAGCCTCATGATTTCACTTGGAATATTAGCAAGGCTTGAGTGGATTGGGGAAGGACAGAGTGCTGTGAACAGTTTATTGCACAGTTTTCATCAGAGTCACCCATTCTGCCTGCTGGAGTCCCTGCCTGCTCACCCAGCCTGATCTTGGTTTCATTGACAGCTCCTGCTAATTTGAGCATTTCCCAATATTGGCTTGGTAATCTGATGCATTCCCAGACAACACAGGGAATTCATCCTCGAGAAATAAAGAGCAGTCAAGTTCCTTTCTCAGCGATCTCCTGAACCTTTTTGGTCAATTATTGGCCTTCATTTTCTCAGCAAACAGAGATAAATACAAAATACACTGGGAATTATTTTTTAAATACCCATCTTGAAGCCTAAATCCACAGGCAACCCAGGAATTTTGCAGCTTTATGGTGAATTAATAACATTTCAGTCAGAATAAAACCAAACCCACTTCTCATACATGCTCAGGCAGATGAATGTCAGTGTAGGGAAGCTCAGCCTGCTCTGACAGGCAGCTGCCAGACTCAAAATCAGTGCATTTCCTACAATTTTCATCAAAACAGGGCTCTGCACAGCAGTGGTGGATAGGGATCATGCCTGTTCATCCTGTGGAGCAGGGAGGTGACACCTGGGGTAGCTCCAGAAACCTTTGCTGCAGTTTGGTAGCAGAGACCAGGATGTGAAACACAGAAACTTTCCAACTTTTATTTCCTAATTCGCAGCAGTACCTGTAGATTGTCCCTTGGCTCTGGTGAGTGCAGCATAAACATTGAATTAAATGGTATTTTATGAACTGAGCATGCAAAAGGAGTTTGCTTTTATTTTCAGCTCACTTTCATTTTCAGCTTGCTTTTATTTTCAGCTCAGACCTGGCACAGGTAGTTCGAGGTAACTTCTGAGTGCCTGGGAATGGTGAGATTGTTCACAGAGCAAAACACACCAAAGTGTCAAAGCATTCTCAGGATTACACCATGAGGTTGATTTCCAAAGCTGTCTTGAGGACCAAGCTTGTTAAAAAAGGCAGGCAGTTCCCAGCTATGTGATTTATAGTAGAGATCTGTCAGAGCTTGAGTTTTCTTCCAGTTGGAGAATGAGAAAGATGCAACACTCTATAAGGAAATGCAATTAAAACAATCAGACAATGAAACCAAAATCCTCCCAGCTATTCCTTTCTCTGGCTTTCCTTATGCATCCTGTCTCTTCTCTGGTTTGGATAATTGAATTGAAATCTCTTTGAAATGAGGAGCTGTCTACAGTTTAGCTCTTATGTAAGACTAAGATCACTGCTGGTACTTTGGCACATACATTAATTTGTAGCATTTGTCTTTACTACCTCTGAAGGAGACATTTGGTCCTGGATTTGTGAGAGAACTCTCCCAAGGATGAACAAAGAAATAGCAGTGGGAATTGACAGCATGCAACATTTTTCCTGAGGGATTTTAGTTTGTTGTGAACTAAGGAGGAGTCTGGGGAATCTCATGCTTTTCCAGTTTGTGCCTAATATTTCAAAACTGCACCTGAAAGCCAGGAGGAGGTTCTCAGGTACATTCTCACTGCCCAGGGCAGTGGTGGAGTCCCCATCCACCTTTAACAGAGGTGTGGATGTGGCCCTTGGGGACAGCAGTGGTGGACATGGCAGTGCTGGGGGAATGGTTAGGCTTGATCATTTTCGAGGGTTTTCCCAGCATAAATGAATCTCTCATACTTTGATAACCTCATGACACTTCGGTGAGTGATAAAAAAGCAACAGATCTTTCTGCTGATCATCAAAACAGACTTTTCCCAACCTCTTATCTTCCAAAGCCAGACCTCCAAGCACTGCTTTGCTGAAGCAATGGCTTTTTGCTTTTTTGTCCTCAAGGCTGTGCAGAATTGGGGCTTTAGAGAGATGGTCTTGGTTCAAAATTTCTCTCGGCAGAGCTGGGCTCTCCAGGCTCCCAGACCTCTGAAACAGATGCTATTGTGCAACAGGAGGGACTCTGAGTGAAGTTTCCAGAACAGATTTTAATTAGAAACATAACTTCATACAGTAGCTTGGAATGAGTACAGGGAGGGAGAAAAAAAAAAAAATCTAAGCAAGAGATGAAGAAAGAAAACACCAAAAATAAAAAGGGCGTTTCACTGGTGTTTTGTCCTGAAAAGCACTTGACAGGAAATACTGTGCATATCTGTGAAAAACTGAAGCACAGAGCAAGCAGCAATAACTACCTGAGCCCCAGAAAATGGTGTAAATCGTCATTGCCTCATGGATTTTCTGAGAGCTGCCATTTCTTATTGACCTCAGCATTGCTGTGCTCATTTATCCCAGGGAGGACCCCAGCCAGCTTGGCACTGCCAAAATCCAGAAACTTTCAATACTTATTTGTTTTGTGTCGGTTGTTCCCCCCCTCCCCCCCCTTCCTGTTTAATTAAAACTTAATCAATCTTTTGTTTCGTAGATTGCCCTCCACTTGGTCTGGAGACATTAAAAATTACTGACTTCCAGCTCCATGCCTCCACAGCGAAGCGCTATGGCCTGGGGGCTCACCGAGGAAGGCTCAATATTCAGGTAACATCAATTTTCCTCATAAGTGGCAGAATGGCTCCAGGTTGTGCTGCTGAATAAAGAGAACCGGTGGATAGTTATTGGTTCTGACTGCTTGGTCAGCTCATGTAATTCCAACGAAGGGGAAACACTGGAATTGCAGCAGTGATGGATGCAGCAGCAGCTTGATGGATAACCTTTGGGTTCGTGGGTTAGTTAGGGAAATGTCCTAACTCGGTGTGCAAACGCAGACAGAGCTCTGTGAGCAGCAGAGGAGGAGGCAGATCCCTTCCCAGCTCCAGGAAATCATCCCAGCTTCCCTCAAGGAAACTCTCGCAGCAAGTTGCTTTGTCTTTGTTTGCTTGTAGTTAATGACAATGGTTAATTGAGAGTGTGGTTTCCAGTGAAACCCTTTCCCTCAGGCAGTTTTTGCAGAAGCAGTGACTACACTACCCAAAAAATGCTTTACTTCGGAAGTCACTAACATACAACCTTGCCTAGCTTCTTTTATTTAAGATTTAAAATGTGTTTAGGTGCTTTGCAGGACCAAATTCCATTTTCCCATTCCTCATGTTTCCGTTTCCCACTTTATTAGTGCTGTTCTCTGAATTACAGTCTGTCCAGGCTAAAAATGTTACTTTGCACGATAAAGCACAACACTTCAACCTCAAAATCATAAACAGGATATCAGCACTGAGCCAACAGTGAGAGATCTCTGAAGTTTATTTAATTTGTCTGTTATAATTTAATTTGGTTTTTTCGCCATTTTGTTTTTTTCTCCAGCTGAAGGGGTTTGATATTTATGGGGCTAAGGCTGGTACTGGGAGAGACGAGCTCTAATCAGCAGTGCTAGAGGAATGCTTAGTTATTTTATTAGTTTTGTTAATATGGTGGCATAAGACCAAGGACTGTGATGCAAACTCCGAGTTCTCTGTTGGTTGTGGCTGCTTATTTTTCATGCTGCTGTTAAATTTCAATTTATTTAAACACAAGACCACGCTGGTTTAGACCAGGAGTCCATCTAGTTCTGACATCACCTGTACTGTTAAAATAAGCAGAGAGGTGATAAATAAATATATATATATATATGTAATAAATAGAGTCTTACCTATGGCTGATGTTTCCTCTAAATACAGTTCAGAGTCTCCAGAGAATCCAAGGGCACAGTCCTTTGCTGGGAAGCGAAGCAGAACCAAAGTGCCACTCAGCTCTTCCTGAAATTTCCCAAAGCTTGGATCAGACCAAGTATGATCCAAAGCTTTTTCCCCTACTGAAATTATACAGTAATTCCCTAAACCCCCTGACCACTTAGGGTTATTTCTATGGCTGTAGTTAAAAGTATGGGCTTGCCCTTATTTTTCTTTCCAAACAGCTTTCTTTGGGCTTAGTTAAAAATGAATAGCACTAAAACTTTTCAAAGCCACCCTGAATCTCCAGGTCTCTCCCTGTCACTCAGGTTTCAGTCACTCGGGTTTCAGTGCTTCCTTTTGCTCTGCAAGAAGATTTCTGTATTTCAGTCATATTTAAAGGGAGTTTGCTTCCAAACAGGGACAAATACTGCAGGTGGCTGATGTGTCAGGTGGGTAATGAGCTCCCTGGTGATTTCTCTTTGCTGCTCAGCAGAGGAGGCTGCAGCATGCTGGGAAAAGGCAAAAGGCACTGGGATTTTAGCTGCTGTGTTTTGCAGCTGCTCAGAACTGTAAAGGAAGAAAACACTTGGCCAGCCCAGTGAGACTGATGTGCCACTGGAATTCTGTGAACGTGCTATGCTGTGGATATGGTGACAAGCAATTTTATGGACTGCTGCCCTTGCCCAGTGATCAGATATCAGCACAGAGCTGCCACAATGTTCGTGGGACTGTGGTGTTCCCCCCAAAATAATGCAAAATCCTCTCTCTGCCCAACCTCATCATCTGATGCGAGTCAGCTGAGAAGCTCAGAGCTCCCCCCAGGTAACTGGCACTGCTTCAATTCACAGGGAATTTGCAGAATAATGGAGTTTTTCAAAAGTTTTGAGGGTTTATTGTGCCTTTTTTTTTTTCTGTTTAGATTATTTGAAGCACATTAAATGAATCAGTTGGTGTCTCTGTTATTCCAAAGAAAGATAGGCTTAGAATTGCATCAGACCTTGTAGGATCTGCTTCTCTTGTGCCCTTAAATTGGGTGAGACTTGATTTTGCTGCCAGCCCTGCGTGACTGTGGTGATTAAACTGGGATTTCTCAAGGGCAGGAGCCATGTTAGTAGAGCCCCATATTTTGGAGATGCAGCTGCAACTGCAATGGAGGCACAACCAGGAGTAATTTAACATCATCAAGAAAAATCATGGCATAAAATAATATTAATTGAGGCTCTCTGCCTTTGGGGATAAAATTCATTAGTATTTGTCACTTATACAATAATTAATAATGGTTGAAACGTGAATAATTAGGCAAACTGTGTTTCTTCTCTTTCCTCATTTTCCTGATTGGGGAAATCCAAACACTGAAGGTTAACCAAGTGATTGCAATCATGTGTCTGCAAACATAGGCATTTGTGTATAAGGGAGACTCCCAGTGCCTAAAGAGCTCCAGGAGAGCTGGAGAAGAACCTGGGACAAGGGCTGGAGGGACAGGACACAGGGAATGGCTTCCCACTGCCAGAGGGCAGGGAGAGATGGGATATTGGGAAGGAATTGCTCCCTGTGAGGGTGGGCAGGCCCTGGCACAGGGTGCCCAGAGAAGCTGTGGTGCCCCTGGATCCCTGGCAGTGTCCGAGGCCAGGCTGGACATTGGGGTTTGGAGCAGCCTGGGACAGTGGGAGGTGTCCCTGCCATGGCAGAGGTGGCACTGGATGAGTTTGAGGTCCCTTCCAACCCAAACTATTCAACGCTTCCAAGATTGTCTTTCCAGGTCTTTGTTCCTTTGGAAAAGCTGCTTTATCAAATCACAAGGAAAAGACAAAGTTATTGAAGATCCTATGTGTTTTACTTCTGCTCTATTGGCAGTGGTTGCTATAAATACCTGTGATGAGTAATGCTTTTTTTTTACCCCTCCCAAACTTCCTATTGTACAATATTTTCGATCATCCTGCTGGAAATAGAAAAAAAAATTAAGCAGAGGTGGTTTAATATTTGGTATATTTTTATTACTGCTCCAGCTGATTTGTGGCAGAAGACTGGAATTTCTCTCTTTATTTGAATCCATTTTGGTAGTATCATCTTTCCCCTCATTATAGAATAAGACTTTTAGACCAGTGGTAATGTGAGCAAGTTTTTATTCTGCCTTGCACACATCTAATTTGGAAGAGAAACTTGAACTAAAATCCAAAGTCATGTTATTTGTAAAGGAATTGTAACTCTCATCTGATTTTCTGGATGCATAATAAACAGTTGATTTGGTTTAGCTGAATTACAGTTTTCAACTTTCACACTTGGGAATAACTTATTTGTAAGTGCCAGAGAAAAGTCTCTTTTCCTCTATCCAAAAGGTATTTTTTTCATAAGACACTGCATACTGAGAAATATTTTTGCATTTGGCTGCAAGTGAAACACAAACTGGGTTAGACTTGGAGTTATTCTTGAATATTCTGTGAAGGGGAAAAGGATTTGCTCAAGACTTAGCCTTGGCTTCCAGTTTTCATTAGCTCCTTCAGTCTCCTACTTACAAGGATAATTTAAGTACCCATGACATAACTGGAATCTATTCTTTCCAGTAATCCAATATGAATTTAGAAAATTCAAGTAAACATCTTGATCTACATTATTTGATAGAAGACTTCATGATAACTGTTCCCATCTTTCAGGAATAATCATTAAAAAAAAAAATTAATAGGAATTCTAATTGCTAAGTATTTGAGTTTATAAGTTTGTTTGTTTTACAGAAACAGGTTTTTATTTTTGAAGTGGCCATAGGGCAAATTTAACAACTTCAGAAAAAAAAAATATAGACTTGAAGCTTGAGAAGAGAAATTGTAGCAAAATGTCTTGAGGTGGTTTTCCTTCAGAAACACTTCTAAAAGGAACTTCTCATTGATTAAGCTCCTCTTTTTCAAGTAGTATCCTGTGCTGATTAAACACAGAGAGCTGCTTCTTTTTACCTAGTAAAAACCTTTTTTTTTAGCTTCAGAGAAACTGATGTCAGAAACTGAGAGAGCAGGAAGAAGTAGCAGCATGGTTTCTTTTTTTCTTCTTTTTTTCTTTTTATAGTATCTTTGCCCCTATTTTAGGCTAGAGTATTTCAAGCTGTGGATAACTAAGACTCCCCATATTTGATATGCAACTGAAGCTTAACTTTATTTAAATCCAATTGAAACCATGGATACTCGAGTATGTAATTTAGGTGGGAGGTTTTTTCCTATAAAATAAGCACTTTTTTCTTTATTCTCCTTTCCTCTTCTCACTGTAGTGTGGAGGAGAAGTCTTTTCCCCGATGAGGATAACCAATGGGAAATATCCTCAGCTGAGTGAGGACCAAGGATTAGGAGATAGGGGAACTTGTTCTGCAGGAACTGGTGGAATTCCCCAGTGGGAAAGGGATTAGCAGGATGCTGGTTCAGGGTGCTCTGGAGATTTTAACACTTCCTGGCAAGTGGTGCTTTTAAAGCCTGAGGCTACTTCAAATTCCATCTTATTTTAAAATGCACTGAAACCTTTCCTTGCAAAGGGTTGTAACTCAGGTCAGTGACCATGTTTGTATTCTCATGTTTGCCCATCGTTCAGCTCTCCTTGAAGAATTTATCTCCCATTGTTAATAGACCTTTTCTCTGTGTTTTTTTCTTTGACTTTTATACAAACTTTACCTTAAAGTATCAGAGCTAATGCATAGAAACAGGTGGTTTAATTTAATTTTGGTGGATGGAGGAAAACAAATAACTTCTAAGCTGCCTTATCTCAGATCCAAATACCTGAGAAAATGAGAAGGTTTAGGAAAATTGAATCAGTGTCTGTGTTTTGCAGTATTTCCTTCAGATGCCATCAGAGTCACACTGGGAAAAGTGATTAATCAGTGCATCCTCTCTGAGTTAGACCCACCCAGTGCCCACTGGGGTAGAAACAGTCTGTAAACGTCTTCATTTGCATTTGGGAAATATTTAACAATATCCATTCTTGGAATTGCATGCATGACAATGATAAATCCATATAAACCACAGATGAAATATCATAAAAATACATGTAGACTCAGAGGACCACATGGCAAAGCTTCTGTGCTCTTTCTGGCAATATCCAGCTTGCTGCCAAACATTTCCTGGGCTTTAGAAGGAAAATAAATCTCTGAAGGCTTCAGATGCTATGTTTCATTAAATTCTGGTTCGGATTTATTTGGAAAACAGCTTACCCAAAATACCTTCAGCTATTTCTTTGAAAATGCTGGGAAGGCTGTTTGGGGTAGGTTTCCCAGCAGAAATTGGGATACAGTTTGGTACTCAAGTTGGGGTTCAGCCAGACATTCCTGAAATTTTAACCTTTGTCACCCTAACTATAAAAATTAATAATTCTCATTCTGGTGGGAAGTTGTATTACTGTTTCTTCATGCCCTGCACTCTCCCTTGCTGCTGCCAGGGAAAAAGAGATTTCCTAATCACTGACCATTATTTACATGGGCTGGGGTTGGCTTTTCAGGATTTTCAAAACAATGAAGACCACATGGGTAATTTGTTCTGGATAAAGGCTCTATCAGGCCACAGGCACAGACAGGTGAACAGACTGAAGCTCTGTTTGTTCCTTCTACCTTAAATTTACATGTAAACCTTCTCAGTTTTTAAAGCGACTTCCCAGAATTTCCAGGAAAAATTTTGGTGAGGACCTCAAGAGCCTCAAAGTAGTGCCAGAGGAGTGAGTGGCATGAATGATGTGTTCCTTTCTTTTTCCCATGAGAGACCTTCAGTTTCTTAGCTCTGATTTATGGTCAGCTTTGCCTTCTTTTCAGGCAGGTGTTAACGAAAATGATTTTTATGATGGTGCTTGGTGTGCAGGAAGAAATGATCCCTACCAGTGGATTGAAGTCGATGCTCGAAGGCTGACAAAATTCACTGGAGTCATCACACAGGGAAGAAACTCCCTCTGGTCGTAAGTACACACTGACTTTTCTGCTCTTTTCAGACCAAGGAGTTCATGTCCTGATGTGCTTTGGTTCTTCAAGAGAAAAAAAAAAAGGAGAAAAAATGGAAATGCTGTGAGACATCAAGTAATTGAATGGGGGAGCAGTTAAGGGCAAAGTCATTATATATGGCATAAAATAGAAGTTTAAGGGTAGCAAACTTCTCTAGTCATTGTCTTCATCTGGGCCTTTACACTCACCTGGTCATATTTGCTGCTGGTAAACTGCCTTATTCTTCTCCCATATTTAACTTGATTAGCATAGGTAAAAGTTTTGGGGCTTTTTTGTTTAGTTGAGAATAACCACTCCTCTTTGAGATGTATGAACCCCTAGGCAATCACCAAGTAATTGCTATAATTCCAAAATAACATGATTTTTACGTGAGCAGCTAAAAAAAGTACTATACAGTACTATAAAACTACTATGCTTTACAGTACTGTATATGCATAACAATGTTATCTATATGTAAATATATTATTTATAAACTTATATTTATATATTTATAATTCATGTTATTAAATGTAATATAGAATCGAATTGCATATTTATATATAATTACGTAAATACCTATATTCTGTATATAAAAATATGCTATTTTTGAGCTTTCTGGCTACTGCTTGTGCTAGAGAAGGTATACATGGCACTGGGAAATAAGTGTTTTGCCCAGATTTATGTGCATTTACCCCTCTGGGACTGTTGCTGAGTGTATATGAGGAATACCACAATCACATGGCAGGAACAGGAATGGAGGTGAAGATTTGGGTTTTTTTTCCCTGATCTTTACATGTTTTTTTCAGCCTTTTATTTGTCATTGAGTCTCACAGCTTTATGTGAGCAGATAATGCCACTTGTGCTGCTGGACCTTTTGCCCAAATCTGCAGGAGGTGCACAACCACCCTGACAGTTCCATTCTGGTCAGAACTCTCCCTTAGAAAATGAATGTGACACATAATTAAATGCAAACCAGAAAAAAAAAGCCACTATATCTAAGAAAAAGAATATTAAGAATATTTTTCTTTCAACTGTTTAATTTGCTGTGTTTTTTTATTTTTTTAATTTCTTTTAACGTGGCAGTGGGAGTAGGAGCTTATTTGGCCATAAGGTTTCTATATTTATTCCACATTGTTCTGTGGTAGGTAGATAATTACTGTAGCAAAGCCTTATTCTTTTCTTTATTCATCCTCTTGACATTGCTGTTCCTCTCAACACCAGAGCTGCACTGCTTCATCCTGTCAGGTTGCTATTTTTAGTTCAGCTCTGTTTGGAGTTTACAGCAGGACTTGCCACTCTATTTATAGCTGGGATTGGGGGGTTTTGGTTTTTTTGTGTTTTGAACCATAGAAACACAAAATCACAGACAGGTTTGGGTGGGAAAGGACCTTAAAGATCATTGAATTCCAACCCCTCTGCCATGGGCAGGGAATTTTGCTTTTGCCCTCTTTCCCCATAAAGAGCTGGTGGGCAGAACCCTGAGGGTCTGCAGGAAGAGTGGGATTGGTGCTGCCAGAGCAGCTCCAGGCTCCTCCTGGATTTGAGGAAAAACAGCTCCATTTCTGCCTGATTAGGAGCAAAGATGGTTTCAACCAGACCAGCTGCACTGAGGGGCTGCTTAACATCTCCTGAAAAACAGGTCCTGTAAGGCTCAACTGTGCCCCATGGAAGGACCAGGGGAGTGGGGAGAAATGTCCCAGTTAGGGGCAGAAAGGCAGAAAGAGTGAGGCAAGACTCATATTAGGGTGGGCAGATTTCTTTGTGCCTGTTTGGCTCAGAAAACAAAGGAGACTCACCAGCTTCCTTCCCTCACCCTCAGCTGCTGACTGAGATGGTATCAAAAAGGATTGTCTATGATATGAAAGTTTGTACCAAAAGCTGCCATTCTGTTACCCGAGGCACCTTCCCAGCTTTATGAGGTTGTGTGACAGGAACAGAGTGCTTTCATGGCTGATGGAGACATATGTTGGAGAATAATCTTATTGTAGGGAGGAGAGCCAAAAAACCACCTCTCTGATCTGTGTCGTATCAGAAGTGAAAGCCTGCCAAGCAGGGGAGCCAAGGTAAGATTTTTATTTAGTCCAAAGCCTTGGAGACTTTCCCAGCTTTATATTTGAAAAATAAAATATCAAGGCACTGAAGGAGGGCAGGCTTATATTAGATATTAGGAAGGAATTGTTCCCTGTGAGGGTGGGGAGGCCCTGGCACAGAGTGCCCAGAGAAGCTGTGGTGCCCCTGGATCCCTGGCAGTGTCCAAGGCCAGGCTGGACAGGGCTTGGAGCAGCCTGGGACAGTGGAAATGTCCCTGCCATGGCAGGGTTGGAATGAGATGATCTTTGAGGTCCTTTCCCACCCAAACCTTTCTGTGATTCTATGACTCTGGGATATGTGATCTGTTTACATTATTATTTAATAGGGATAAAGAACCAGAAAAAGCAATTCTCTATTGAACAAGAAACTTTGACAAAATGAGAAAATGTACCTCACTGAAAGTGCTGTGGGAGCTTCTGCTTAGATCAGATTTGCACCTGCCCAGGTCCCTGTAGCTCCTTGCTGCTGACTTAACGAGGACATTTAAAATGCCAAGGAGGGCAGGCAGGGCCACCCTGAGAATCCTGGGTCAGACAGCTTTGCCCCTCACTGCAGGGCTGCGACTCTTGAGCTCTCAGCAGTCTGCCCTTTGCTCTCCTGTGTGTAATCTGCAGCCAGAGCTCTTCCAGTGCTGCTGGATTCATCCTTCTCCCTCTTTGGAGCAGCTCTGGCACCTGCAGCCTGGTTTGCTGCTGACCAGCCAGACATGATCTGCTCACACCCAGCTTTGCTCAGTGGGGTTTTTTTGAGCTTTATAGGCGATGATGGACTGAAGGTTACACTTCACACAACAGAAGGAGCACAGAAATGCTTGGGGTTGCCACTTCCTGTGTGCTGACAGGAGCTGCTTCTCCTCAGTCCTTCCTCTCCTGCCATTCCCTGTGTGTCCCCTCTGGTGGGTTGTGGCTCCTCTTGCCCATCCCAGCCTTGAGACAGGAGAGCCTTGAGGAGGAAGAGGCCAAGTTGCAGAAACAGCTCTTGAAAACACAGATGACCCAATGGGAGAGAAGGAAACTGAGCCTGGTTTGTAATGAATACTTGGATTGTTTAATCATTTCCTGTTTAAGGGAAAGCGTTTCTGAGTCAATTTTTGGGTTTTTTGCTCCAACTGCCTGGCTGTGAATGCTGTGTCACGTGGAATCAAACCTTTCTGCTTTTTTTTTTTTTTTTTTTTTTTTTTTTTTTTTTTTTGTGCCTGTAACAAGGGAAAACAGGCTTTGAACAAAAAATCCTGGATTTGAGGAGTCCTTACTCTTACCAGTCGAAGCAAGCACGTGGGCTGTTGCTGTGCAGACACCTCAGTCATTCCTGGGAAACTTGAAATCATGGAGAAGTGCCCTTTTACCACCATAAATGGGCAAATCTGCTTAGATCATCCAGCAGATCTGCAGATGATGAATTTCCCAGAAAAAGTAGAGCCCAGCTGCAAGAACCAGGACTTCTTGATTTTTACACTGAAGACATCCAAAAGTCAGGAGTGCCACAAGTGCTGGTTAATAGGAATAAAACCCAATGCCTTGAGAGGGGGCAGAATATCGGTTGCTTTGCAAGGCTGAATATTTGGGGGAGAAATAATATATGTAATTCTTCCTATTGCTGCCAATATATCTTCCAGTTTTAGGAGCTAAATATCTTTAAACAACCGTTCAAGGCTGTTGAGTAGGACACTGGAAGCATCACTGTGGAATTTTGCCAAGTATTTAAAGCAGTGATGTGGTAGTTTAAAATATGCACTCTCTTGACAGAGGGAAAGAAAATTTTAATCACTCATAGCAGTTTGGCAGGGATCTAAAAAGCAGAGGAAACTTCTTTCCCACAAACCAAACTCCCTTCTGATCATTCAGCATCATCTTTTGTATCAAGAGAAAACCCCCATGTCAAAATAAAGCCAGTGTGTGCTGACAGTAATATAAAGCTCCAGGCTGTGTAAATGCAGAGGATGTTTTGGTTTTCAGGAGGGAATGTAATGTTGCAGTGAGTAAGATGCATTGGTGATGATGAATTTTCTAAAAATTAACCTTTCAGTCATGGTAAATTTTGAACTGTCACTGCATGCCATGGAATGACAAAGTGACAACAATAAGAAAAATCATGGCTGAAATAATCTATGCAAAAAGCTGGAATTCCAAAGCAAAATTTTGAAATTTTTTAGAAACTAATCAAAATAGACTTACTTTCAAGTATGTTCCCTTAAAGACCTTTCAGTTTCATGAAAACATTGAAGATTTTTTACTTTTATGCAAGGAAAAAACAGAGTGGGGTGTGTTGTAATTTTTCAAGTCTGATTTGGGTAGAGGTTGGTCCCTAAGACCTTTGAAATTGCAATAGTCTTGAAAGGTTTGAGCAGATGCCAAATCAGTGGTGTTTCTGGCTGGAAGGAATGACTTCCATGTATTGCTTGATTCTAAATGGACCCACTTTTCAGCTGGTCACTTCTTTTCATTAATGCTGAAGCAAGTTTTAACTTGCCAGAAGTTAAAACTTGTTAACTTTAACAAAGGAAACTCTTGTAGATACCATTGCTCTCTCCCTGCTGTGCCACTTGTTTGATTTCCCTGTGCTGCTCTGCAGGGATAGCAAAAAATAAACATCCAGCAGATTTGATTTTGTGTCTGATCATGCTTGTGCTGCAGACAAGATTCTTGGGGTTGAATAGGGGAATAATTTGGTGATTTTTTTTGTAGTACACCCTCGCCCTCAGCCTCCCCTGTGTGCAGTGTAGCTCTTCATGATGCCCCAGCATCCCTTTTGACAAACTGTCCTGAGGGAACTGGAGGTCTGTAACAAGCTGGGTGCCTTCCAGAGATACAGCTGAGGATAAATTTAGGTCAGTGCAATTTGCTTGCTTCTAATTTCGGTGGCACAGCATTCTGCTCTTTCTTTAGTCACAAAATGAATGTGTTGCCCCACATTCCAACTTACTGCTCTACTCACTGGCACTTTCTCAGAAGCTGAGATTTGGTTTTTAGGCAGGCTGTATGGCAAGGGGGTGATTTCCTTGCTTGCAAGGCAGTAAAAATCAGAGTCACAGAATCATTATGGTTGGAAAAGACCTTTAGTCCAGCCATTAAAATGACACTGCCAGGGTTTTAGCAGCTATTCCTGGTACTGGTCATGGTCTCAAGTAATAACATTGGTTTCCTGAAGAGATAATCACATGAGCATCTTCAGCATTCCCACAGTAATAGAAGAAAGAGCAGTGATAATCCTTCCAGTGTCACTGTGGTAGCATTTGGGAAAGTGGAGTGGATATTTACAGGTGTTTGAGCTGTTACTACAAGCTAAATAAACAGAATTTTGCACTGTACACGTGAAGGCTAGAAATACAACAGTATTTTGCTGCATTTCTCTCCTATTTGCTGCATTTTGCTTTTGAGAGCAGAGAAGAATAAACCCTAAATGCTGTCCAGCTCACAAGTACAGCAGACAAACCTGGCGCTGACTTCCCAGTCCCCAAGCAAAGCTGTGAAAACACACCCTGGTGAAACCTCACCAAGTTCCATGGGTATGTCCTGATGTTTTATCCCACTCATGGAACAAAACAAGCAGCTGCTCTGTGCAGGCTTGAGTTGTTCTGGTGCATTAAATCAGTGCAAACTGTTATTTGCCCTGACTGGCTGACAGGACTGCAGAGATTATTGCAGCTTTCCCCACGTCAGCCTCGTGGAGCGAATTGTTCCAGATCCATAGAAATCATATGAAGTGTATTGATGGGAGTTATAAAACAAACTGAATTCATTGCAGGAAAATCTCCCTAGATATGATGTCAGTGGTTATGTGCTTTACTGTCAGAGATTTTCATTTCCCTTTACTTTAACATTGATTCAGTGAGGCAGTGCCTAGAAAACCTGGATTTTTCTCCTCAAATTCATGACTGATTTCCAGAGGTGAGATAGGCACAAAAAAAGAATGAAACACTAAGAATGCCACAAAAGGAGGTTCAGAAGCAAAGGCATCACAACTCAATTGTGTTTAGCAGATAGAGGATCTGGTGTAGGAAGAATTTCAAACTCATGCAGATCTCTGCAAAGAGTGGCCCAAAATCATGGTGTTAGGACCAAAATCTTTGGGGCAGATGATGTCTCTGACCCTGGCACCTTCAGGCATCACTGTCTGAGTGCACAACAGCAAAAAGAAACACCCACAGCTGGCACCAGACTTTCTAGAAAGACATGAAATTCTTGTAAAAACCCGGCTGGAAGTTGCAGATGTTGGGTTGGAAAGGTATTTGCAAGCCCAACTCCTGTTTATTGAGAACAGCTTTGAAAAATCTGTGCTGAATTCATTTTCAGCAAGGGAAATTCTGGCCCTGAGCTTTTCTTCATTGGGCCTCCAAAGAGCTGCATTTCACAGCAGTACATTCATTTCAGTCAGCTAGAAGCAATTTTAAAAATTAAACACTCAAAGATTTCAGTTATTAAAAAAAAATACCCTTGCTTGCTAGTCAATCTTCATCTCTTAAATTATATTTATTTTAATTAATTTGCAAAACTTGCTGGGCTACCTGTGGTTAGTCTGGGCACTTTTTGACTTGGCTTGTTTGGAAATTGTCTGGCAGTGGGTGATTTAGAATTTTATCAGCATAAATATTATTATAGAATATTAATATTAATGGTTTTACATTTAATTGCTTGAGAGTAAAAATTAATTTTTCAAAGAGAAAGCCATTTAATTGCCAGCATGCTGATTCTGTTGCATGAGTACCATTTAGTATAAGGCTTGTCCAGCATTTTTTTGGTATAGAGAATTTGCTATTTCAAGTTTTTTGGCTTGTCAGTTTATACATTACTGCTGGGTACACATTTTTTTGCCTGACTGGTCCTATTTTATATTAATTTTAGGGGTTTGTATTGCAGATAAATCAGATTAGCCTGACAGCAGAAGAATAAAATGCTCAGCTGGAGCCACGTCCATTGTAGATGATGCTCATGTGAGCTCTGCTGGTGTTTGCTGCTCTCATCCCAAGAATATCAGAGAATCATGGGATAGTTTGGGTTGGAAGGGACATTAAAAGTTATCCTGTTCCAATCCCCTGCCATGGACTTCTTCCACCATCCCAGGTTGCTCCAGCCTGGCCTTGGACACTGCCAGGGATCCAGGGGCACCACAGCTTCTCTGGGCACTCTGTGCCAGGGCCTGCCCACCTTACAGGGAGCAATTCCTTCCCAAAATCCCATCCATCCCTGCCCTCTGGCAGTGAGAAGCCATTCTCTGTGTCCTGTCTCTCCATCCCTTGTCCAAAATCCCTCTCCAGCTCTCCTGGAGCTCTTTAGGCACTGGAAGGATCTCTAAGATCACTCCAGAGCCTTCTCTTCCTCAGACTGAACAACCCCAATTCTCTCAGCCTTTCCAGACAGCAGAGGTGCTCCATTCCTTCAGTCCTCTTTGTGGCTCATCTCTGCCACTCTGGGTTTTTCTGCCCACCAGCACCTCCAGCATTCCTTGTTTACCTCAAATCATGTGGGGTTTCCTTGATGTGGAAAAGCATCCTCAGAAATGAGGATCAAAGTGTCAGATTTATTTCACTTGCTGCTTGTTCAGCTTTCCACATTTTAAGCTTTCCTATTTTAAGGCCAAGCTTTCCACGATTGAGAAGCTTGGCCTTAAAATATTACACACAGCAGATGCTGTTCAAACAGAATAATCCCAAAAATCCCAATTCTCAGATGATCCACTGCCTGCTGGAACCTGGGCAGGAAAAAGCCTGGAATCCTCCCCTGCTTCCCATGCAGCACTCACTGTGTGTTCTGAGTTGGGATTCAGCCTCGTGTCCAACATACAGAAAGAAAAGTCAGGAAATTGCATCAGAGAAAGCAAGGCTGGGAGGTGTTTTGTTGTTCTGGTGCTGCCGTGGTTTTTTTGCCTGTGCTCAGCAGCCTGATGCTGTGGTTCAATAAGCAAAAGCTGATTATCAGGACAGCAACCTGCCAAGGCTGTAGGAGATCTGCTTTTTATTCTCTGCTTTGATTCAGGTTTACTCTTTGTCCCTGGGCAAGTCATTTAATCCCTCAGTTTCTTTTTTTTTTTTGGATGAAAATGGAAAAGCAGGACATTTCCATGCATGCAAAGAAATTTAATTTGAAATTGGAGGTGTTCAAATAAGCTTTGTCTAAAGCCAGTGCATTACAGATAAAAAAAAGTAATTAATAATAATTCAAAAGTCCACCACATTAAGTGAATTTGAATCATAGTTTGATTTTTGCATTTACTGTCTCTGTAAGGAATTGATTAATGTTGGCAGTGGATACTGAGATTTTTCAGATAGGCAGCTTCTGAAGAGATAAGGCTGGCATAAATTATAGAAGGGATTATCACTGGGACGCACCTGAATCCAAAGGATCCCTGTCAAATCTGTACCTCATGATCCTTTTGCAGCCCTGGTGAAATCTGTGAGGCAGAAGTGGCACTTTGTGACAGAGGATGACGAACTGGGGTTAACCCAGATCGCTGATGATTTGTCATGCAATGGCTTCTGGATCGCCTTGCCCTCTGCCAAGAAAAAACTCAATAATTAATGCATTTTGTTCTGAATGCTGGCTGAGGACTTCCCCTGAATTCTGTCTCCTCAACTCGATAAACTCAACAAATATCTGTATTTTTGTCTTAGGAGTGTAATGGTAAAATCTCATGGGAGATTTTATAGAGTCAAACCAGAAGTGCTTCTCTAAAACAGCAGCAGGGACATCCTGAGTCCTGGCAAACATTACAGCTTTCTTTCAGCCTTCCTGAGACAGCTTTATTGCTCAGTGCTGATGGGTCCCAAATAGATTGGATATGACAGAAATCCCTGTCTGCAAATCCTAAACCTGAGGAGATGGATCTTGGTGTCACCAGCTAATCACACAGACAAAATTCCCCAATATTTCTTCCAGCACCAGGCTTTGCTTTAGCTGTCATGTTGAGCTCCTCTTCCCCACTACGGGGGATGTGGCTTTTAGGCAGAAAGTGCCATTTCTCAGAGGAGTCTGAATTTACAGTAGCTTTTTTAATATTATCAGAAGATGGGCTTTTTATGGCACTGGGGGAAAAAAGGGGGAAGAATTTAAGCCCCTGGGGCAGTTTTGCAAAGGGACACTCCCACTGTCTCCAGTGGTTCCCTGTGATGTTTTTATTCTGCTTCTTCCTTGCAGGCAAACACAGTTAATAGTGTTTGGTGTTTACCTTCATACATTGCACTGATTTACCTTATCCAGGACCCTCTGAGGTCCTTCTGGCCTGCAAATGCCCAGGACTGGATGCAGTGCATTAGAATTTTAATTGCATTCTGCCTCTCCAAAGCATGTTACTTGTTGTCACTCAAGATGGGAAATGTGCAGGATTGCTGGTATATGTTTTCCTTAGGGAGAGGTTTGAACCTTTGTAATGGAAGGGAGTGAAAAAAACAAAATGTGTTAAATAAAAGTTCCAGCTTAGAAATGTTACTGTGACAGCAAGTTTTCTTGTGTTTTCTCATGCCAGTAAAATGATCTTGTCTTTTTAGAATTTTCTGTATTTGCCATGATTTTCTTACAGAAGTCCCAGTTATGAAGTTTGTCCACTGATGTCATGGTTTTATGTGACTTTAGTAATCTGAATTTCTTTTGCAGTTGTTGAGCAATGAATATGGGTGTATTGTGTTTGCCCTCCTAATCTGATCTGTGCAGCTGAAGTGAAAAAAGTTCTGTAATACTTCAGAAGCAATGATGTTATTTGGTTTGTGACATTGCCTCTTTTGGTCATTTAGCCTGATTTTGAGAGCTGGCCAAGAATATTTAAAAAAACCAATAATGCAAAACCCACACAAAAACCCCAACAAAACAAGCAAGGAAATAAAAAATAACCAACAAAAATGCCAATATAAGTTTATGTGCATTTAATATGTATATTGCCACCAGCACTCTCTTTCAAACACAGGAATTTTGTTCTCACGCTGTTCTTTTTCTTTTAATTCAAGAAAAGCTATTTTCCTCTTTTTGGAGTTTTGCTGTAGGCCATTTAATCATGGGAAGGTTTGGCTTGGAAGGGACATTGAAGCTCATCTTGTTCCACCCCCTGCCATGGCAGGGACACCTTCCACTGTCCCAGGCTGCTCCAAGCCCCAATGTCCAGCCTGGCCTTGGACACTGCCAGGGATCCAGGGGCACCACAGCTTCTCTGGGCACCCTGTGCCAGGGCCTGCCCACCCTCACAGGGAACAATTCCTTCCCAATTCCTTCCCAAACTACTTTCTTTCATCACCCTTGTCCTGGCACTCCATGTCCTTGTCACAACTCCCTCTCCTTCTTCCTTATCAGCTCCTTTCTTTGCCAGCAGCAAATCTGCCTTTCTTCAACTCAAGAACACAGAGAAGCTGAGGGAAGAAAGTAAAGTTCTTTGCAAGAGTCAGTAGAAATTTCTACAGCCTGCTGAAGTCACTGTTTATTTTGTTGTGTGTCATTTATCATTTTACAGCCAAATACTAGAGATGCCAGCATGGCACTTCTCAGTTCTCCAGTAAATCTCCAACCCCAGGAGCCCTTCCACTGAAAGGCAGACAATTAGTATTTTCAGAGTGCTCTAACTTGTTACAGTTGTTTACCAAATACTAAAGTTGTGTGCATTACAAGGGATAGATGTACCCTTCTTTTCATTACGATAACAAAAAGTTCGGTCTGCTTGGCAATAGTCAAGATTTTTCCATTTAATCTAACATGAATGGCAAAATCTATTCATTTAAGGGGGCTGCTGAAAGAGTTGCAAAGGACTGGTTTAGTGTCTAAAACAGAGCTGGGTTTGTTCAGTCTTTTTTTGCCCCCAAAATCTCATTTTTTTTACCTTTAGGGACATTAGTGTATAATGTCCAGAAGTGATTTTCCAAATCCTACTAAATTCTTACCTCATCTTTGATTTTAGGTGTGTGAAAAAAAACCCACCCAAAACTATGCTGACTGTTTTGTTCAAGGCTTGGTGAACTTGGGCTGGTCTTGGGGCTGATGGTTTTTCTCTTGTTCCATCTTTTCCCCTTGTATGATCTTCATTAGAAGCCTGACTCTCTTTGGTGAGCACATAAAGGCTGATTTGTCCCTTTAAACACAAGCACAGTGGGTTCAGTGCTTGTGTCTTCATAGGTAGTTCGCTAATATTATTAGTTGATTTTAAAAGGAAAAAAAAAATCCAAACCAGAGTGGTACTTGTATAGGAGCAGCACAAGAGGAAGTTTTTCTTAGGTGTGTCTGTCCTTCCTTCTGCTCCTGATCGCCAAGTTTTATGCTCTGATGCTTTTTCACCACCTGCCCCAAAGGCCCCTCTCTTCTCTGCAGTGCCCAGAGCTTTCCCTACCCTGGTTCCACTCCCAGCCTGTGATTGCAGCTTAGCTAAGATCCTGTGCTGAGGAAGGACAGCTCTAAAGCCCTGCTGGTTGCACATGATCAGTTTATATCCATAAATACGGAATTTAATTGCCCTGGACTGACTGCGCGGTACAAACGTTCCTCCAAGCCACAACTCTCCTCCAAGTCCCTGCCTGCTGAAACCAGGTGTTAGAGGGGGAAAAATAAATCACTACTGCTCTTTCTGAGTCACAAATATAAGAGGAGAGTTGGGCATTGCCTTCTCCAGCCTTTTCCATACCTGGGCACATTTCCACAGGTCATGAAAGCAGTGTGAAACTCCATGGCTTTAACTCCAGAATATAGGAAGCAGCATTTTACTTCCCCTCATTCTTTTCTTCAGCTGGATCCAGATGATGCATAACTGAAACATTTGACTTTTTAGATTAAAGGGGATTTTGCTGTAAATCAGATGACATTAGAAAAATCAGCCTGTTGGGGATTGATCAGGATATTGTAGGAGTGCAATAGTCCTGTGATCAATTGTCTCTCTCCTGATCTCTTGCTAATAAATAGAAGAATAACTGCAGGCTCCACTTATTCTTCTATTGAAGGAAATGGAAGTTTTGCCGGTTGAAATTCACAGATGTTTCATCCTTGAGGATTTATTACTTTTTCCCATCCTCTCTGATAATAACAGCAGAACTAATAAATGCTCTGCAGCTGAAAAGATGATCTTTGAACACTGCATAAATCTGTTCTAGATAAGCCATTTATCCCAAACTCTGCATATGAAAGGAAAGGAGAGCAGCAAGTCTCTCACCTCCTGCAATCCCAGAATATTATCTCAGTGGGATTTTGCTTCCATTTGCTAGGCTTTTTGAATTGTCTGTTGAATCCAGATTGGCATGACTTTGCCAAATGGGATTTCCATTGCTAGCAGCCTTACAAGCTTGATTATATTAAATAACGTGCAGTCATTCTAAGCCATGAAAAGTAACTTATTTATTCTCTTTTTCAAGGAGCAACTGGGTGACCTCTTACAGAGTGTTGGTGAGCAATGACAGCCATGCATGGACTGCTGTCAGGAATGAATCTGGAGATGTGGTGAGTGGAATGAACCATGTTTTATGAAGAACAGCAGAGGTGGGAAAGCAGGGTCTGGCCACAGATTAGTCAGGGTATGTCTTAAAGGCAGCATCTCTCAGTGGTCTCACTGACTGTGAGAGCAAATCCCACAGTGCAGAAATGGACAAAATTTTCCAGGGGGAACGGGGGGATTGCACTCCTCAAAAAGCAATTCCAGCCTGAGCCACCCTCAGCCTGGAGCAGAATGGTGATTTTTTATTTCCATTTCCAAAACCCCTAAGACACATTTTAACCCTCTGATTTTGGCATTTTGCTGTGTTTTGCTGCCCAGATTTTCAAGGGGAACAGCGAGAAGGAGATCCCGGTGCTGAACATGCTGCCGGTGCCGCTGGTGGCGCGGTACATCCGCATCAACCCGCGCTCCTGGTTCGAGGAGGGCAGCATCTGCATGAGGCTGGAAATCCTGGGCTGCCCCTTGCCAGGTAAGAGCCTTCCTCAGCTGGTGTTGATGTGGCTGTCGTGCTAAGACTCAAAAATTTCATTTCCTTCGGATAGCTCTGCCTTGGATATAATAGTTGGCTTTAGCGAGTAGAGTTATGCAAAAAGAAACCAAAATATCTGCCCAAGCCCACAGAATTTATCAGGATAACTTTTGATGTGCAACCCCATGGTATCTGTAAGTGCTCTTATTAATAAAACAAGATTGCATGGATGGCCTAACAAGATTTTCCTTGTTGTTTGGGCTTAAATGCAGTGCAGTAAATCTTACTGAGTGCACATGCACAATGGAGGCAATAGGATTATGTTTTGGGACAATCACTTGCAGATGCCTTAACCTTCTAAGGCAGGAAAGAACAATTATATAGCCCGATTTTTAATTTTTAAATTTTTTCATTATATAGGCCATAGGACTTCCCTGAAATATTTTGAAGGCAAATCCTCTCCCTGAATTAGGGCTTAGCTTGTAGGGAGGAAGGAGGAGAGTTGGGGGTGTAAGGAATTTCCGGGATATTTCAAGCATTATTAAATCCAGCATGATCCCTGGTTATTCAAAAGTGAAGGGAAATTGTCCTATGCTGTGCAAAGCCACTTAAAAAAAACCCTTAAATCAGTCAATACTGCGAATTCTGGCAGAGCCATGATTTTGCCAAGCACAATGTGAAGAGTCTTGTGGTGGATATATGTCTTCATTTCTGTGTGTACATGTGTATAAATATTTTAAAAACCTCTTTGCTCAACCCTTTTCTAAGTCACGCACTACTCATTCCACACCTGTCATCTGCTTTTTTTGTTGTTTTCTTTGATCTCAAATTCTGGCACCTTGGGAATTTTTTTGCAGAGATCTGTGAATGGTGTTTTAGGAAATATTAGAGCCAAGAAAGAAAGCCTTTCCAGAGCCTTTCATTGCTGCTTTAACTGTTCCTGCCTCTGTTCAGAGCCTTGAATTCCTCTGATGATGTAGGATCTTCACATGCCAAGCAGGGATAGCCTGATTTTTGTCCTTTAGATGTTTAAATACTCAAGGGGAAAAAAAAAAAATTGGGGCATGGAAGGGATAATCCTTTGCCAAAGAGAAGTGTGGGGCAAGTATTGTCAAAAAATTTAGTCTGTAAATGTGTTATCATGAAGCACTGAAATTTAGCAGCACACAGACAACTGCTGCCAGTGGGCAAAAAATGCATCCTGGACTTGATGGCAATGACCAAGAGTGACCCATGCATGTGAATTTTCATGTTTTCAGGAGGATTATGATTTCCTTTATCCATGCATTAGAACACTCCACCTCTGTGGGTTGCTTTTTTCCCATTGTGATGGGCAATTCCACAGCCAGTGTTTCCCCTCAGCTCTTGAAAGGACTCTCAGAGGGCAGTGATTTATCCCAAATTCCTGTGTGGGTTTGCAGAGGATCCACTCTCTATAAACCAGGGTGTGAGGCTGAAGAAAAAGGAACCTTTCTTCAGCACCATGACTTTTTACTGGCACACAGGACAGAGATGACACCCAAACTGCTTTAGGGGGCAATTTGAAAGGAAATTCTCATGATCCCTTTCTGTTCCCTAAAAATGCACCTAACCAGGAGAAAGCAAAAACGTCAGTATTTGGCAAGGTGATTTTTATGAAGTGCAGCAGCTTTTTACCCTGGATTCTTGTTGGATTTACACCCATCTGGGGCCAAATTCTGCTTGGCAGAGTTGGCATTTCAGCCCCTTCAGCCTCATGGGGCTGTGTCAGTGGGTGAAGGTGGGAACACTTCTGCACCTCCACCACTGTCCTGCTCTTCCAGGAGTTTTCCTGAAAAGTCTTCCAGGAGTTTTCCAGAAGGAGAAGCTCTTCCAGCTTTTCACAGCTCTTGGATGTGCCTGGAAACAGCATCAGTGTATCCTCCCGGTAGTCATTTATTGAGTTAATTGCCCACAGTGGCTGATTCAGTATATTCCTGAAAGAAAATACCAGAATCATTCATTGACAAACACAATGGGAATGGGGTGTGTTCATTCAAAATGTAATTGGACTGAAGAACTAATAGGTTTTGATAAGTGCTGACCCATCTTTTCAGCTTAGAAAGAGCTGGCATTTCTTTCTCCTTGCTCATTTTGTTCATCGCACGCAAGGCGCTCCAAACAAAGCTGTTCCTCAGGTTGCAGAGGCTTTTCCACGCACGTTTTCTTCCTGCAGGAAAGGACATTTTCTCGCAGCTCCCTCTAAGTGGATTTCTCATCCTTTGTTGGTGTCGTTTGGCTCGTTCCAAGTTGGATATCCGCATGGTTTGGCCGTGGGAGCAGCGACTTTGACAGTGCTGCTCCAACACTCTGTATTTGCTGTGGGGCCGCAAATCAAGGCCTGTTTTCTGACAGGTTTTTTTCCCATAAAATTGACCAATTTTCCTAAATTCACCAAAATCAGGAGGTGGAGCTCCATTAGTCTACACAGCTCTAGCTTTTCCGAAGCCCAATGGCATGGGACCCCAACAGGAGGAGGGTGGAAAGAAATAAACCCATTTTTCATAACTTCAAATTTCTTTCCAAGTCTTCTAGACTTGTAATTCTAGGGTTTATGTCTTTATTAATCTCTGAATATATTAAACCATTTGCATTCAGTCTGTGCTCTGTATCAACTTTCCCATCAAGCAGGCTCACATGGGAGAATAGTAAAGGAATAAGGAGAAAGGATAAAAAGATAAAGAGAAAACCTGAATAAGATTGATATTCTAGGAAAGCTTGTTAATACTGTCAGAATGAGATGGAAATGGGTAAAGACAGCCAGAACCCATGTACCCATTCCTGTGGGTAGGGCTCTGTCCATTAAGCCTACTACATAAGGCAGATGCACTAAAAAATGGATAAATCATGATAAAACATGATTTGGCTCACTGAACAACAGAAGTTACTGCTTATCTAATTTATATAAGATTCATATAAATCTGGTGTTATATAAGATTATAATTTTTACCAGAGAAATGCTTGTATACGTTTTTGGTGTATCATAGGCTACATACAGCAACAATCAGTGCTGCCATTTCTCACTGGGCAAAAAGAGGACAAAAACCCACAAGCATTTAATTCCCTCTCCAGTTTCCAAAAATGCTGGTATTTACATAGATGGAGACTGACAAACACAATCTTTTGCAATTGCCTCAGAGGGATGGATGTGCTTTCCTTGCCTTGCCTTTCTCAAACCTACGGAAGGTCAAAAAGAAATTGCATATGATCAAAAGTACCCAGAGAGTGGAGAGAGAAAATTAGTTGAGTTCTTCATGCATTTATTTATATTGTAGAGTATTCAAGGCAAGAGGCAATTATTTTAATGGAATAAATTTGTGATGAAATTTAATTTTTAATAGTTCTTATATAGAAAACTATCACTGGTACCATGATTATGCCATTACTTTGAACCCAAGATAAAAAATGAACCTTAACAACTCTGTAATGGAGCACTGCATTTTGCAGTGGCTTTAGTTTTATTTTTATTGTTTCTCTCTTAGTGCCAGGCTACCTGGTCCAGTCTAGAATTGTGTTTATTTCTTGATAAAAATGTGACTTTTCACAACTATCTTTCTTTATAAACGGTCATGTAAACAGCAGTTCTAAATTCAGCAAAATAATTCTGAGAGTAAAAGGAGAAAAAAAAAGTTTATAGTTGAAAAATATTATTTCATTGCTGATATAATGTGTGATGTTAATGCTCATGAGGCTGCCATGAAATTGATCATGTGGAAAAAAACTTCGGATCACCTGATGTGGCTGCCAGCGGATTTATTTCAAGATTACACATGTGCTGTCTGTGAGATGTTCAATTTAGTGAAGAAAAGTCAAATTCACTTAAATTACATGGAAATTTTTAAAAAGTCAGTCATTTGCGAAATAGGGCATTGGGGTTTTGCAGGCATTCTAAAGGGTTTAGCCCAGAATGTTCTTTTTATTAAAAACTTCTCTGAATCACTTGGATTGACATCATTATGTCTTACATTTGGAGAAACACTTCTGAGTTTGCAAAACTCCTTTAGTACAAAAACATCCAGCTCAGGGCAGGACTTCTGTAAGAATGAAGCAGAGAAACAAATCATGTTGGGAATGGACATAAGTTTTGCTGTCTAAATGTGAGAGTTTTGGTAATATTACTTTGTGAGTGTTGATTTCAAGACATCACAAATTTCACTTCTCACCTTTTTGGTGCCGATTGAATGAACATTGAACATTAAAGGAGGAAACAAAGACCAGCAAGAAGGATGGAGAGAGACTTTGAGCAAGGGCATGGACAAGGGGAATGGCTTCAAACAACAGGGAGTATGGTTAGATGGGATATTGGGAAGGAATTGTTGCCTGTGAGGGTGGGCAGGCCCTGGCACAGGGTGCCCAGAGAAGCTGTGGTGCCCCTGGATCCCTGGCAGTGTCCAGGGCCAGGCTGGACATTGGGGATTGGAGCAACCTGGGACAGTGGAAGGTGACCCTGCCATGGCAGGGGTGGCACTGGATGAGCTTTAATGTCCCTTACAAACCAGGCCATTCTATGACTCTATGAATCCTTGATTTAACAGCTTTAATCACTTTTCCATCTTTACAAAGAATGGAAGGATGAAGGGAACAAGGTGCATCTACTATCAAACTCCATTTACTCTGCTGGTGATGCAAAGATAGATTAGTGGTAGAAAAAAATGAATATATTCCCCTGAATAAATGTGACTTCAACAGATCTGCCAGATCTTTTCTCCTTGGAAGAAAAAGAGACTTTTTGAGGACTTTCTATAAATAAATGGGTATATTTCTATTATAACTCTTCTGTGATTTGAGTTTCTCAGTCTCTTATTCTCTGCTTTATTAAAGAAAATAATTTTTGCTAAAGTGGACCCATCCAGCTGTGCACAAGCTTGTATGCCTTTCTACATTTTAGCTTTTAATGTTCTAATCTGTATTCCTGCTGCAGCAGAAATCCAGTGATCCAAGCAGGCTACAGCAGAGCCTGGCAAAAAAATGAGTGTTAATTCCCTAGGGAACTGTCAAATTGTGCTCTGTTGTTGAGGAAGGGCCAGAGATACAATCATTCTCACTGCACAATTTTTTTAAGTTTCCACCAACTCTACAGCATTCACAGTCATTCCCATGGTGTTAGTGTTTGATGTATGGAAAAAGAGCCAGGCTTTGAAAGGAATGGGATTAAAGTATCAGGGAAAAAAAATCGGTTGCTGTATATTTTGGCTCATGCTGATAGAGAAAACCTTCAACATCCTGGCAGTTTTATGATGTTTATTTTTATATTTTTACGACATGGGGATATTTTTTCAATTATGAAGATATTCTGTGGGGCATTAAACACGTTGTCCCTTTTGAGAAGAAGTGTTGTTTTTTTTGTTTTTTAATGATATCTATTTCTTGTCCATCAGTGTATTGACGAGTAATTTCTCCAAATTAACATGGGTTTTGATGAGACAAGATGGTTTTTGGACATTTTTCTGTCATATTTGTAGAGCAGCCTTCAAGTGACCTTTCAGTATCTCTGCTGTAGATTAGGAAATGGAAGTGGAGGCAAGGATGGATTATTGACTGTGAAGCTTAATGGAACTTGCATGTGGCATTTCATAAATAACTTCAATAGTGCAAAAGATGCAAGAAATTTTAGAATTTTATGGGAATATTTAGTGGCTTTAATGTCAGAAATATGATACTTAAAAATGTTTTAAAGTATTTTGCAGTGTTACGAGTTTTCCATAATTTCGTTAAGGGTTTGTTGCTGTGGGATGATAACTGCATATTCTTCCTCCTAAGAATTGTTCTCATTTCCCCCCCAAAAATGTCACAGCTGACAGGTGATACTGTTTAAAACAATTTTGCTCCTCTAGAGACAATGTCTTTTGGTGTTGCAATCACACGATGATACTTAGACTTTTTCATATTTCGCTTTCCCCCCAATAATTTTAAACCAATGAAGATGATTTTTGCGTGAAGGGAAACAATTTTTCATGAGAGCCCGACAGCCGCTGGCTTGACAAATGATTACTCAAAATTCCAGACATCCCAGATGTGGCGAGTTAAGGAATGTGTCTGATGTTTTCCAAATAGACTTGTTTGTCTCTGAAAATAAATCATAATAGATTAGGCTAGGAGCACATCTATCAGGAACTTCAAAGCTGAACCATAACAGCCTTGGCCTGTTTTTTATTTTTTTTTTCCCAGGTGAAGGGCCTGGAACGTCAAGGAGACAAAAGATTCTTTTCTAACCACATATTCTCCTTTGGTACTTCCAAATGCACTAACTATAAATAATATCCATAAATAAATGAATATGTTGATTTTCAAGTAACAAAGCCCTCTGACTTCCCCAAGAATTCTTTTGGAAGATAATTAGGGTTGTTTAATATGCATAGTTGTTCTTTTCCATGTTTTGCAAGCAGTACATAGACTTGGAAAATACTCATCAGGAAAACTAAAATTCCTTGCAATAGTAAATTAATCAAGTAGACACAAAATATTTACTCCAGCTTTTTCCTCTAATTTGATTTTTCTTCCACTCTTTTATCTTGCATCTGACTCATCATTTCCAATGATTTTTTCCCTCCTCTGCAGCCGAAGGCTGCCCTTCTGCTTTTCTGTTGAAGTTTAGTTTTTTGTGCAGAGGAGCTGTCTGGAAAGATGATGCCTCCTTGATCTGTTTGAATCTATTTGTGCAGTGATTAGAAATATTTTAAATTATTTCCTCTGAGTTTTGCTTTTGAAAACCTGTTTTAAGTGCATATAACAGTGGAATTCAGATTTCCACATTCCTGACATGCATTGTGCCAAAGCATCTCTATATCTGAAATTCCTAAGGACATGAAAATTCTTTTATTTCCTTCCTCAGACCCAAATAATTATTACCACAGAAGGAATGAAATGACAACCACAGACAATCTGGACTTTAAGCATCACAACTACAAGGAAATGAGGCAGGTAGGCAAAGAGGCTGCTGTGCGATGGCGGGTGGGTGAGTCCAGGCTTTTCAGCCTTATGGAATCTGAATTCCACCTTTTAAAAATATTATTAAATGGTGTCTGCAATATGCTTTAAAAATATTTCCCCTGTTTTAATCTAGTAAAAGCAGCAATCTATTACAATCCCAAAGTCTTAATTTGTACATAAACTAATCTTAAAGAGGTGACACTACATGACAGAGGGAGTATTTACATATAATGTGCCATTCTTTTTCTTCCATGTGTATTTAAATGGTAAATGACACAGTGGTTTCTCCTTCCAGATTTGACTCTGATTTAGTCATCAGTTTGCTCATAAATTTCAGTGGGTTTGGATAATCACAATAAACTATAGAGTCCAATTCCACATTCACAGTTGTGAAAATCAACACGAACATGCCAAAAACACTAGGAAAAAAAATCCTCTTAAAATAATTTTAACTCTACCAGCCTTGTTAATCTCGTTCCTGTAACTTCCAACAGCCAGCCTTGTTCTTGGCTTTGTTATTGGTTTTAATCTTGTTTCATATCACCACAAACACAAGTGTGGGTTGTCCTGAGGAAATATTTCTGCCTGCTTTCTCTTCAAATATAAAGATAATGTGTTTGGACTTGATGTGTGTGAATCACTTGCTGTATGCTGGATTTTCAGTGTATTTATACTGCATGAATCACCACTGGTTTTTATTGAGCAATTGTGTACTGAGTCACACATTTATTTTGGTAGAGATTTCATGGCCTGTATTTCTTTAGCACAAAGATTAGACGAGTAGGAATTCAATTGGCATAATTACTGTCAAGAACAATAAAATAAAATGCATTTATGTTGTCATTGCAGAAAGACAGGTTGGTCAGGTTAGAAATATCTTGGGGAAAAAACACAGCTTTAAAGCAGAATGTTTTTGCACTCTTCATACAAGTGGAAAATCTGTGGCTGTGCCTGAGAGGAGTGAATTGTGTTTGTGCTCTCCCAGTTTCTGCTTTCCTCTGTGTCAAAATAGTTAATTTGTTCAGAGCTCATTGGATTTTAATTGCTGATAAGCAGAAGATTGTGGTTACATTGCAACAGGTCTTAATATTCCCAAAACTATTAAAACTTCAGTGCAAAATGGAATAATTACTACCAGAGTCAACTTCTTATTTAAAACAAACAACCAATCCAATAACATCCACAGAAATAACAAAAAAACACCTCCAACCCACCAAAATATACATTATTGTCACTTTTCATAGCTACCCCACCAGCAACCGTCTTAGTAAAATGCTGTGCTTTGAAGTGATTTATTACAAATACTGAAGGAGGAGGAGCTGCTGTTCCCTGGGCCATGTTTGGGAAGCATTACATTACATTGCAATAAGTCAAGTATTTATGAGAGGGAGGGACTTTCTCAGTTTCAGGTTGTTTTAATAGAACTCTCTTGTTAGGAAGATGAAATTTATAGTTCCTTTTTTTTTTTCTTGCACAAGAACATTCAATATTCTTCTCCCAGTCGATGGGAACACTCGCTGTGTCTTGTGTGCAGAGCTCAGGATTGTTTTACAGCCCAAAATATTGATATGTGTCCTTTTTTATGTATATTTCCGTATATATTCATGTGGTGTAGGAAGCTGTTAAATGGTTTGATGTGGACATTTGAGTTCAACCTTGTCATTGAGACGACAAACTCGATCATATCTGAAATATTGTGCCATTTGTGGGAAATGGGCATGAGAAGTTCAAATGTGAAATATGTTCATTTTCAGCACTGCATTCCCATAAACAATGAGCTCCATTGCATTTACATGTTACCAAAAGAAAGTTTGGTAACTTTCTTTGGTAGCAGTAAAGGCTGCCACAGAGCCTCCAGTTCAGAAGTTCTTTGACTCAAAAAATAATCCCATGTTTGCAATTAGAGAGATGGTGGGGAGTTTACTGAGGCCAACACAAACATTTCCACTGAATTTAATATATTTTGAACTTGGTTCTAGGCGTTTTTCTCACTGTTAATGAGCATTTCCATACTTTCAACCACTTTTCTAAATCGATGTTCTTGGTATCCTGTGAGCACTGCAGTGCCAGGCACGTCAGGAAAGCTTCTGCTCCATGGAATTTTGGAGGCAGAAGTTTCTCTGCTGGGTTTCAGAGACCACAGGCTCCTCTTCTTTTTTTCTCAGCTTGTGGATGCAGGGATACCTCAGGCAGCTGAGTTTCCTTCAGTTTGAAGAAGGTGTGAGGGGAGAAATTAGTAAACATGGGTCTGATTGAGTAACGTTATTTATAAAGTACAGTTTTACCCTTTAGCTAAAATAGAGCTTTTTTAATGCAGTATCTCTACTTGCTAGCAGAGTGAAAAAAATAGTATTTCTATTGGAGAGAATGTGGCAAGCTGCAAAATAAATGCTTTGCACTGACACCCTGGGTCACCTCAAGTCCCTTACCTATAGTACATCACAGACAGTGGTTATTTTAATTACTCTCCATTATTTTAATTACTCTCCATTGCATAATGTTTAAAAAATGTGATAGCAGAGCCATAAATTCGTGAGCTAAACATAAAGCTTTTACAACTAAGAAATAATCAGATAAGTAAATGAAGAGCTTGTGCCACATCCAATTTAGAATGAGCCAGCTCACAGTGGGTCTATTTTGATGCTGCATTGTCTAAATATGCGTCTTTCTCTATTTTTTTTTGTTGGCAGTTGATGAAAACTGTGAATAAAATGTGCCCAAATATCACAAGAATTTACAATATTGGAAAAAGCTACCAAGGACTGAAGCTGTATGCTGTCGAGATTTCTGACAACCCAGGAGAACACGAAGTTGGTTAGGATTTAATCTTAACTAAATTTGTTGAAGGGGTGTTGGGATTGAGCTTTTTCCCCCTCCTCTTTCTCTGTGTCTGCACTAATTATCACTGATGGAATTATATTTGTGGCAGCAAAGATTTCGAGTGTATGTGGGAGGAACCTCAGTGCTGTATTTCTAAATTGGGAAGAGGAGGGAGAGCGCAAATAGAAGACATTTTGAATGTGGGATCTACTTCTTTAATAACCATTCTTTACAGTAATAAAATAAAAGTGAATTCTAGTGCTGGGGGATGGATTTTAGTTGTGGGGATTGATGTAGCTTGGGATAGAAACTTACCTTTTTTATGCAGGGTGAACACATTGCAAGGACAGGTCAAACCTCCAAATCATCTTTCACTGGTCAGGGCTGGGGTACAATTTCCTACCATGATATGATTCTTTAGCATCGAAACTCATTCAGTTTTTGGTCCTTCTCACTATGGCGGTGCCTGGGACAGCTCTTGGAATAAAGGAATTTTGTGCTTTTCCATGTCCATGAATACTCTGTGTTTAAATTGAGTAGGAAAATTGTCTTCTGTCCCAAAGAACTGCTAGCAATGTCTTTTTCATGTTATTTGTAGACTGTCAGAACTGTTAAAACCTACCTCTAATATGCTGAAATTATGAGTATCATTTAAAATATGTTTAATTTAAAATGGGTTTGGAGGCTTTACACAGTCTCTTTAGATATCACAGATACGTAAGCCTGTTTTAACATAGCAACAGAAAGCAATTTATTTCTCCAAAGTTACATTTTCACCTCTCATGTGTGCAGTTAAGACATTTCTCACCTTCCCTTAGGTGAAATGTTGCTGATTGACACCGATGGCATTTGGCAGAGATTTGATTTGCTGCTCTGACCACATCTCTGCTCTGTGTCTTTTTCCACAGGGGAGCCAGAATTCCACTACATTGCAGGAGCTCACGGGAATGAGGTGCTGGGCCGTGAGCTGATCCTGCTGCTGATGCAGTTCATGTGCCAGGAATACCTGGCTGGGAATCCCCGCATTGTGCATCTCATCCAGGACACCAGGATCCACCTCCTGCCCTCAGTGAACCCTGACGGATATGACAAAGCGTACAAAGCGGTAATACGATTATGAATTTACCAAGGAATTCTCTTTCTCCCAGTAGATGAATCAATAATACTCTTGTGATTATTTGTTTCAAAGATCACATTTTACAAGTGGTCAAAATTTGAAAATTAAAAGATTAAGCGCATCAAAGTGAACACAAAGCGCTGAAACATCTTGGGGAAAAAGCTGAAAGAAACAGTACTGGATGTGATGTTGGCTAACAGGAAAATGTACATGGAAAGAAGGGCCACAAAGACTGCCAGAACAAACCATCCTGAGGTGTACCCATGGATGGGAACACCATCATGGAAAATGGAAAATTCATGCAGTCTGTTTCTCACGAGAAACCAAGCTCAGCATGTGAAAATTTGCATTCCTCTGCCTTTAAGGAGAGCACAGTGTGTTGGGCATCGTAATAATTCAGTCTGGATGAAGACAGACACCAGGAAAAATTGTAGGGGTTGGTCAAATACACTGGAAAATCTTCCAGAGCAGTCTGCAGGAGACTGGAACAGAAAAGTCAGAGTCATACTTATGGGAGGGAATGTGTGTTGTCTCCATTGAAAAATGAATTTTGGCAAACCTCAAGTAACTTTTCATGGGTTTTGCTTCACCTCGTTCAAGATTTCATACAAAATTAAAAAACAAAAAGCCAATTACTTATTTCAGTTAATTAAATAATTAACCTTCAGTTTCTCTATATTAAAATTACCTCTGGCACATTCCCAAACATTCTGCAAGGGCTCACAGGTTGTTCTTTTCTGAATGAACATTAATCTTGATTTTCTTCCCTTTTCTTTCTTTTTTTTTTTTAATCTAAGGGTTCAGAACTGGGAGGCTGGTCTTTAGGACGGTGGACTCAGGACGGCATTGACATCAACAATAACTTCCCTGATTTAAACTCTCTGCTCTGGGAGTCAGAAGATCAGAAGAAGAGTAAAAGAAAAGTTCCAAACCATCACATCCCCATCCCTGAGTGGTACCTGTCTGAAAATGCCACTGTGAGTAAAAAAGGCCAGGAGAGGAGACACAAGGGCTGGGATGTGCTGAGATTTACATTTCTCAACAAATGAACAGCTTGGGAGTGAAGTTCCATACCTGATCTAAGCTTCCCATCAACACTTCCCTGGATGTCACTGCAAATAAAAATGCACCACAAAAGGCCCATTCACCTCCAGGTTTTGGAGGCAGATCTTGAGGAACAAACTGTTTCCTACAGGTTTTTCTTTTCCCTCAGCTATTTCAAAAACCTGGAGGAGTCAATACCCAACTTTTAGGCAGCAACAAATAGGAAAATGAGAAGCACTCCATGACCTCAGCCATGTGAATCAGGCTTCTCCCAGGTTTTGTGGTGTGATGAGCTCCTTGAAAACTCACTCACAGATTTCTCCTGGGGTTTTCTTACTTGTTCTTATTTGAAATATATTCTGATCTGAAATAACACAGCAACAGATCAGGCATATGCAAAACCAAGGCAGTGGCTTGTGCTGAAGTCATTTGTTGGATCATAGTGCCAGAAATTTAACTTCTTTTTGCCTGACCTTTTAAATATGGCAACTATTAATAACAGCTTCACATTGGCAATTTTTAGTGCTTTACAATCACACAATCACAGATTAGATGAAGTTTAAAGGGGCCTCTGGAGATCATCCAGTCCCACCCGCTGCCAAGGCAGGGTCACCTGGAGCAGGTGACACAAGAACACAGCCAGGTGGGATTGGAATGTCTCCATTCTCCATGACCTCCCTGGGCAGCTGTTCCAGTGCTCTGCCACCCTCCAGGGAAAGTTCTTCCTCATGTTGAGGTGAAACTTCTTGAGTTTAAATTTATGGCCATTATTTCTATATTTAACATCCCTGATTTTGGAAACAAAAAGTGGGGGAGCAGTGTCACATCTCTGTCAGTTCCCACTCTTCGCCTTACTCAACATAGATGTTCCTGTTCCTTAAATTAGTGACACAAAGGTTTTTTAGTTCTGAAGGGATGCCTGTGACCTCCCCTCTCCTTGCCTGCATTCCTTCTGCAGACTCCTCACACTCAGGATCTCCCAGCAGGACTCCTGAGCCTACTCTGCCTTTGAAACAGGATTATGGGATTTCCAGGCTGGATCAGAGCTGCCGTTTCTTTCCCTCCCAGGTGGCGGTGGAAACGCGGGCAATCATTGCCTGGATGGAAAAAATCCCTTTCGTGCTGGGTGGCAACTTGCAGGGGGGAGAGCTGGTGGTGGCATATCCCTACGACATGGTGAGATCCATGTGGAAAACCCAGGATTACACCCCCACGCCCGACGACCACGTCTTCCGCTGGCTGGCGTATTCCTACGCCTCCACGCACCGGCTGATGACGGATGCCAGGAGGAGAGCCTGCCACACCGAGGACTTCCAGAAGGAGGATGGCACTGTGAACGGAGCCTCCTGGCACACCGTGGCTGGAAGTAAGTGGTGGGAACTCCAATTAGTGGTGGGAACTCCAATTAGTGTTACCTCGCTGATTAGGGTAAAGCCGTCAATGCCTGGTGTGTGCTGCAGAGGTGGTGGTGGTGGTGGTAAAATGTGTGTTTTAAGAGGAATATTTCCCCATTTCATCACGTGTCAGGTGTCATTACTGTCATTAATACCTGGTGAGTGTTTCGTTTACAGCCAACTTTTCCAAAAGTGCACATGCAGATCATTCGTTGATGCCTAGGATTTTAGTTTCTATATTTTTCGTGTATCTGTAGTTTTAGTGTGTAGCTCTGGACTCCATTTACAGTGCTAAAACTCCTGTTCCCAGCATATTTTAGACTAAACAATTCCTCTAAGCTGGAAATCCAAGGACTCTTTTTTGCCACAGGGCTCCAAAATATGTAAACAGCAGTGAATTGGGGGACCAAACTTGGAGTCATTGACATCATCACCTGAAGGAGTAATTGGAGGATTAAGGCTCAATATGTTAATGGACAGAACTTATAAACTATGAAAAACTCATGACTTGTCATCCATTTTGGGTGTAGCCTCTCGAGTAGGCTTTGCCTGCCCTGAATGCACCTTGAAGGCCCTTCAATAAATCTATCTGATTTTTATTCCCTTTGTCTAGCCTCTGTTGTAGGTAAGCCTGTTCAGGCATCATAGTTTTAAATACCCTGTGGATTCACAACAGTTTGTCAGGGAGAAATCAACCCAGTCCAAACCCACTGGCAAGGGGGAACCTGTCAGCCTTTGCCACCTCGCAGGGTGACAAGGAGAAAACTGCTGACAGGCATCACTGTCAGAGCTGAAACTATAGCTTCAAGGAGAGATTCCAGTGCCCCCAGATGAAGAAATCCTGATTTTAGCCTCCTGCTCCCTGAACTCAGCCACAGATCAGCACCCACTCACATTCGCTTGGATGATAACTTGTAATAACAAGCCGTAAAAAGCTACTTTTTGCCTGCTACCATCCTATTTTTAACAGACCTGGACCTCCCTACACTTTGCATGGGCTCCACAGGCTTTCCTGCTGCCAGGATAAATCACAGGCTGGATCAATCTCCATACACCCCAGCCTGTCACCCTGTTAAGGAGCACGAAGGGGAAGCCATGGCCAGTGGTGCAGCCAAAACCTCGATTTCCAGGAAAGCCCCATTAGAAGCCCATATTAACAGCATTAGGCACGTTTATCTCTGAGTGTGCACTTGGACCAGGCTGGGAATCAGACACTCTGCTGATTCATCACAGTTCTGCTCAAAATCCTTGTGTTTTCATAAATGCATCAGTCTGACAACATATTCCCTGGAATTAGAAAGTGGGACAGGCATCTGCCACCTCTGGGCTGACACAGGAGCAGCAGTAATGGCAAACAGATGCAGGACAGGGGCTGTGCAGCCCAGGTTTTACTGGAACTGCCTCGTGTTTGGAACCTGCAGGTTCTTCCACTGCATAAACATTTCTGGGTTTTGGACATGGCTTTTATGGCTTTTACATTGGCCCATGTGAAGTTAGTGCTGGCCAGCCTTTAAAGGCTGCAGGCAAGAATTAGCTTTTCAAATATTTTTTCAGGAGGTTAAAAAGTGTTGGGTGAATTTGGGGGGAAACCTTGAACTCTTAGGTTTGACAGTAAATTCTTATGCATTTCTGAAAATTCTAAAGCATGCTCTGAGAGCTAACTTGACCACTTAATTATCTAATTTATGAGTTTAATTTTCCTAAGTGCTGTAAGAAACATCATTAATGAATCGATCCAGAAAAGATGACAATGCCTTTGTCACTAACAGATGTCACACTGAGTTACATTAAGTAAAGACAGACAATATAGATGCTGAATATTACACTGATATTTTAGGACCAATTACAGATTTGATTTGTTTTATTGCTTGATGGTATTTTAATTATGATTTATATCTCTGTTACATTATAGTAAGACCTCCAATGAAGTGTTTGCACCATCATTTGGTGTGGGTGTCATCTCCTCACTGCACCACACCCTAAAACTGCCAATCTCCTCTCTCCTCATCCATTTTCTTCCTTGCAATGGTCCTGCACAGAAACTTCTCACTGCTCACGCCATGAGAATATTTATCTGGGATTTTTCTAATTTCTTTTCAGTCCCTAGAGAAGCATGTGCACCACAGATATTCCAACACCTCCTCATGCCTTGAAAATCTAACCATATTATTTCCTGCACGTATTTCGGACTGCAGTGAATGCAAGTTCTTCAGCAATTTTGCATGTAAAGCTTCTGCACTGGGTGGACTGCACAAAGGCAAAAAAGAGATGGATTTAATTTTATTTCCAGTGTTTTTGAGGCTGGATTTGCATGTTCAGACACCAGGGGAAGAGTTGCTCTTGGCAACGTTAAGCCATTTTCTTAAATACATGTATTAAAACTGAGCAATTACTGTGTATGGCAAAACATTTCACAGCAGATTAATCAGGATGTGATGCAGTATGTGAGGGGAAAATAATTGTGGCTGCTTCTCAAGTGGAGGGGAAGCACGTTTATGCAGAGTAGCATATGCCACTGGCTGATATTTAGGCTTTCCCCACCAACAAAAGTTAAAAGTTTAACATCTGTATTATATAATCCTCCTGCTCTGCTCCCAGCAGGCACTGAGGGCTCATTAAATACTTGACTACTGCTCTGTGGTAATTGGACAGGACTAGGGATTTTGTTTTAACTCTTCTCTGTCAGAACTTGGTGAATGCAGCTCCTACTGATCTTTGCCATTTAAAACATAGCAATTGCTGATCATTAACAAACATCTTTTAAAGTAATTTCTCATTGGAAATGCGGACGGAATAAGGAATGAAGCTCACAGAATTTCTTCCTCTAGTGTCCATGTTCTGTATGTCTTTATCTGTGTGATTGTCCAGAACTAATAAGCAGGAAAAATAATGGTGAGAAAGAGGAGAGAAACCTGGAGGATGGCAATGTTTGAGCTCTGTAAGTAAAGCCAGTTCTCCTTCATGCTCAGAACCTTTGCAAAGGTGACAGTAGGCTCTGTAATGCAGAATTAAACTGCAGCTCCTCAGAGACTGGAGGCACTGAGGTTCCTGGGGCTTGATTAGGACTTGTTTCTAATTGAAATCCCTATTGCAGAGCAGTGCAGATCCCAGTGCTCTGCAACACCATAGCAGGGAGAAAAGAGACCCTTTCATTTCTTACAACTAGAAGACACCATATATAATATAAAATATTTATTTCCATCTTGTTTTTTCTGGCTTTTCTATCAGTTAGATTACTCATGGGGTAAAACAGACTAAGGAACTATTTCACTAACTGCTCAGATAAATCACATTTACATAACAATCCCTGTGTGCCCTTAGGGTTGTATAAATTGGGTTAATAGCTGCACATCCATGCAACACAACACAGACAATTCCATTTCCACCCAGGGCACTCACAAGTGAGAGCTGCTCCATGGGAAAGTGCCCAGGATTAGGGACGCTCAGTGCTTTCCTGAGAGCAAAGCCCAAGTTCTTGCTGTAGAGAGAGACCTTTTTCCTGGTTGTGTCCCCATCTTCTCCATCAACAGAATTCCAGAATAGTTAGGGTTGGAAGAGACCCTAAAGCCCATTGAGCTTCACCCCCTGCTTGGAGCAACCTTTCCCTATCCCAGATTTCTCCAATCCCCATCCAACCTGGTCTTGGACACTCTGGTGCTTTGCCACAGGACATGTGGCATTTCTAAAAACCTTTTTCCCTTCCGATCCTGCAGACCAAACCAGCTGGAGGAACACCCAGGTTGTGCTTATAGAACTTTATTAATTTGCATGAAAATTCAGATCTGATCGATAGATCAAAGAGGATATGAAATGGTTTCCCTTTTTCCCCTATTGCCAGGCATAAATGACTTCAGCTACCTGCACACCAACTGCTTTGAGCTCTCCATCTACGTTGGCTGTGACAAATATCCCCACGAGAGTGAGCTGCCCGAAGAGTGGGAGAACAACCGCGAGTCCCTGATTGTTTTCATGGAGCAGGTATTCCCCAGAAGCGTAGCTCCTTTCAGACTGAGAGATTTCAGTTTTGTACTGTTTTTCCTGCATGGCTAATGACATGGTTATTGGTATTTTTGATAGACGTGTCACTTCAGCCAGGCTGGTTTGACTCAGAAGAATAAAATAATGAAGCTTCTGAAAATTTGCTTGCTAGAAAGGGCTGCTAGAAAAAAAATATTTTTTGTCTGTTGCTTTATCTGTTCTTTTTACCTATATCTTGAATTTGATGCCTTGAGAATCCTAACAAAATTCATAAACTGATTCACAGGTTAAAGCCTGAAGGGTTGATGCAGGTTTAATAATGATATTTCACAATTTTGTGAGCCTTAAAGTAGGAATATAAAAATATAATTCACTTACGGAATTAATGATTCATTGGAAATTCGTAGTAACACTACTGTTCATTGCTGTGCAGTATTTACTTGCAATAATTTTTTTATTGTCTCCATAGGTCCATCGTGGCATCAAAGGCATCGTGAAAGATGTGCATGGAAAGGGAATCCCAAATGCTGTTATCTCAGTAGAAGGTGTTAACCATGACATTCGCACAGGTAAAAAAACAAAAAAAGCAATAAAAATAAAAAACATCAGTGCAAAAGAACAGATTTATGGTTTAAAACCAAATCCACTAAACCACGTTCCTAAGTACCACATCCACATATCTTTTGAACCTTCATTTTATGTATTTTTATGTCTTTCCTGGTGTTCTGGGTCCTTCAACTGCTGCCACTTCCATGTGCTTTGCCACTGAGGCACAGAGGGGCAGATTTGGACACATAAAGTGATTTCATGGAATATCATAGAGCTTTGTGACTTCCCAATCTTTAAAGTTTTCCAAAGGAGGTGATCTGAGCCAATAATGAATCTTGGAATATCTAACTTAGTTTATGATTAATTTCAGTGCTTCTGTGTCTCCATTGTAAAAGAAAGCATTGAATGACAGATATTTAATTAGGCAATAAAGATTCTGCCTTAAATATTTCAAAATGGGACCACTGGGAAATGACAGTGGGAATTAAAGTAATCAGCTGCTTTTTCTTGTCTTGGAAGCCTTGGCAGTGCTGAAAGTCTGCCATAAAGTGTGGGTTGTAATACTCTGTTAACAGAATTAATGCATTGCTCTGGTTGAGGCTGAGTTAATGCAATATGTGATTAATCTCCAGCTCTCTGTACCCTGGATTGTCATGGGAAAGAAAAATAAAGAGCAATAAATGTGCAAGATCCCCAAATCCACCTTGTAACACTCGGGGAATCTTGCAGCTATTTACATCTTGACTCATTGCTGAGCCTCCACGGCTCAAGGCCGTCTGCACTTGTTAGTGAAAATAAAAGTACTTATTTCATTCCCTTTAATTTTTCTTTTTAATGAGATGTTTAAGCTCACACTCTGGAATCACTGTGGAGATGGGAACATAAAAGTTCTATCTTGTTTCATATTATCCAGATAACAATACACGTCTCATTAGTCCCTGAAACCAGAGGATTTATGCTGGAGCCAAAAAGCTAAAATGACATGTATAACTCCAGAGCAAGAAAGGCAAATTGTCAGCAGTCTTCTTTCATTTATACCTTTTAAAATGAAAAATGTAGCCATTTAAACCTCTGAGTTGCCTTGATGTAAAAATAGGCCAAGCAGGAGAAGAATTATGGCCACTATCTCTATTCACAGAAGTTTTGTTTCGGCTGAGCTGAGCTCTGCTCTTTCCCTGCCACAATAACGTGGTCAGCTGCCCTGTAGGGCCAGACAAAAGTTAGCTGAAAAAGCCCTCTAATAACATTTGAAGCTTTGAAAAAATTTCATTGCTTCTTCCTGTGGCCCGAAATGAAAATGCATGAAGAGCACATTGGTTTTGCTTCCTCCTGGCCACACAAAATCCCTTCTGGAATGAGAGGAATCTGACATTCGGCTAACACTAATAATGGGCTAATTGAAGGCATTGATTCCAAGAGCAAGAGCTTCGTGGGGAATTATTCCATTTTCTCTTGATGCAGATGGAGCTATTGATTAAGTCTGAGTGATTACATGTTACAGGCAGATATGGACTGGAGTCTATGAGAAAACCTTTGGAAAAGAGTTCAGCTGGGTGAATAAATGCCCCTTTCCCCCTCCTTGGTGCAAAGGCAGTTTTGGGGGTTGCTTCCTGTAATTGCACATTTGGGAGATGTCATAATATTTATTGATGGAGAATTGTGCATTTTCTTCCTGGTGAAACACTTCTGTGTCACAGCCAGAGTTCAAAGACAGACACTTCTGTGTGGTTTTTGAACCAAAGCATAATTAATTTAATTTCACACCATGTCCAGAGAAATTTTTATGAATATTTTGGCAAGTTTTCTCTGACTTAACTATACCTTATGTACCAAGCTCCAAGGATTCTGAAGTAGCATTTAGTAACATTTAAGATATTAAATATATTTAATATAATAAATATGTATCTATGTAAAATATATTTCTCTATTTAATAGATTTCTATATTAAATATATTTCTATATTAACTATACTTAATACTTATTCAATTAGCCAAATCTAAGCATAATTTTGGTATCACAATTCTCTAGCCTCATTCCTAGCTGCCTTGTCTGTGCAGAAAATTTAAATTTAAGTTGTTATATTCATTGGGTGTGCAGCACTATCCAGCTTTCCTGGAGAGTCTTTTGTAAGTAAAAGAATATTAGATAGATTTTTATAATGTATTTAAATTGGTGCAATTTGGTACATTTAAGTGTAAAAACTGCTTTTGCAATTTTACAATTACTTAATTGTAACTAAGGTCTGTCCTCTCAGGCTCAAAGGATATTTCTCTTAATTGTAGAATTTATGGAGTAATCTGACATAGTAAATTCCTAGCAATACTATCTTTGTCCTTTAATGCATTGCTATTTCATCTAAGCAGACATAGCAATCCTTTTCCAGGCCCAGTAGGTGGGTATGGATGTAGTCTGCCTCCAGCCTGCTCCCACTGGAACCTATTATTTCAGCAACCTTATTATTTACTAAATTTATCTGTGTTTTTAATTGTGTTTATTTTCGCCATCTGTTCTGAAAATTTTTTTACCTACTGGATTTAATCTGATTTTCAAAAAAACCCCCAACCTTTTAGCCTGGTATTAAATTCTGGGCACTGACAGCTGACAGAAATTCTGCTGTCTGCTTCCTTGTAAATGGGAATGAGGGAAAGAGCATCCTGCTGAAGGCTTAATATCCAGCTTTGTAATAAATTCCCAGTGGGGTGTGAATGTGTAGGTTTATTTCTGGCCCTGTGTGGGGTTGTGATGAACTGACTGTTAAATGTGTCAGAAAAATGTGGGTCAGGTTTGCAGTCCTGGGGCTAAAGCCAGGCCGGGAGCAGGGATGGAATCACACGTGGGGTGATCAGAGCCCTCTGCCTGCCCTGGGGTGTTGCCAGAGCATTTACAGCTCAAAATGAGCCCTTGGGGATAAATACAAGGATCTTGGGCAGATTTAGGGTTTATCCTTTTGTTCAGGTTCCAGCAGACCCAGTGGTGAGGGAGAACTGAATAAAGGGATTCTCTCAGAGCCTTTCCTAAAAAGGTTCAAGTCCTGAGGAACAGCAAATTTGGACATTATTATCACTCCAAATGTGCTCCAGTTGGCTGAAAGAAAAACCAGAGCAAGTTGAGATGTAAGAAGGAACCTGATCAGGTGCAATTTTGGCACACTCAGGACTGCATTACAAGGGTATAGTCAATATTGCTGTTTGTTAACACTTGCTACTTGCAAAAACATTTTTTATCTTAGCAACACCCTAAATTAAAATTCTGTTTCTTTAAGGAGAGGCTGACCAGTCTGATCCCTTCCCAAATATAACATTTTTATGCAAATCATCTTCAGTTTTTGCTACATTCTGCATTGCCAGCGAGCCAAGGCTGGTGTTAGTAAGGCTGTCAGGTCTCATCAGTGCTAAAAAACCCCAACCCTTCCTCATGCAGGAGGTGTTCCATTTCTATTTATACATGGGATTGCATGTTTGAATATGTACTTTCATTCACAGTGAGTTTTTCCAGGACAGAGTGCAAAACTAATTTTAGGCAATAGTTTTTCCCCTTTTTCAGCTCGCAGCTAAGAATATTCGGTTGTTAAAATAATCTTTAAAAGAAGCCTAAAACCATCCTGATGCACATATGGGTACGTAAAATGGGTATTTCTGAGATCATTCATGGGGAAAACGAAGAAACCAAAAAATCCTGATTCAATGAGGTGTTAAAATGTATTTTTGTAAGTAGTTTAGTTGATTACAGGAGCTCGGTTTGTGTATTTACAGTTTACCAGGTGCTTAAATACCCTGGTAAATTATAATTTGTAGCAAAATCAGTGTAATAAACCCCAATGTAAGGCTTTATAGAAGGGGATATTTACTTACATCTCAAAGTGAGCTGATATTATGTATTCACACACTTTGCTAATGAATAGCACCAAAATCTGTGTGTCCTGGCAGTCTGGTCAGGGTTGTGAGATATGGATACACCACTGGAGCTCCTCTGGATCCCTCAGTTAGGATCAGTTTGGGAAAGGTCTTTTATACCCCGTGGGAATCACCAACAAAGGCCTCAAGCCTTTCCAACCACCAAAAATCTCAATCTGGATTGGAGCTTTTTTCCATCAGTTGGAAAATATGATTGAGATGTGTTTTCCTTGAGGGCTGGAAGTGGGGAGAGGGGTGTTTGTGATGAGGGCAGCCCCTTGGACACCCTCCTGGGGTGAGGATTTAGGGTCCTGCCTGTGGTGTCATCCCACCTATGGCCAAGGACTTATCCCAGGGATGGTGTAGAACCAGGAGTTGGATTTGGTGCTCCTCATAGGTCCTTTCCAGCTCAGTTTATTCTGTGATTCTGTGTCCTTATTTAATGGGCTCGAGTTGCACCAGGGGAGGTTTAGATTCGATGTCAGAATAAATTCCTTCATGGAAAGGGTTCTCAAGAACTGGAGCAGGCTGCTCAGGGCAGTGGTGGGGTCCCCATCCCTGGAAGTGTTCAAAAAGCACATGGATATGGCACATGAGGACATGGTTTAGTGGTGAACACGGAGATGGTGCTGGTTGGTGGTCAGACTTGACAATCGTAGGGATCTTTTCCAGCCTCAGCTATTCTGTGACCTTCTAAACAACACTTCCCTCAAGGAGGAAGAACCAATCATCCTGAAAACCCTGTTTTTCCCCCCAGGAGCTGACGGCGACTACTGGCGCCTCCTCAACCCGGGTGACTACGTGGTGAGCGCCAAGGCCGAGGGCTACACCACTGCCACCAAGACCTGCGAGGTGGGCTACGACATGGGGGCCACCCAGTGCGACTTCACCATCTCCAAGACCAACCTGGCTCGGATCAAGGAGATCATGAGGAAGTTTGGGAAGCAGCCCATCAGCCTGGCGGCACGCCGGCTGCGGCACCGAGCGCGGCAGTGGCAGCAGCAGCGGCGATAGAGCTCAGCCCCAGCTCTGCTTCTCCCAGCCTGGCTGTAGTCGTAGTGAGAGTTACATAGCCCATCTCTTCATGCCTTTTTCCCTGCACGAGGCCTTTCTGTTAGGGGAGCTGGATGGATGGATGGTTCTCATTTTGGTGGGGAAGAAAAAATCGGAAGTGAAGTTCGAGTTGAAGCAAAAGGAGCCCCGGGTTGAGGGGAGAGACAGGGAGGATGGAGGAAGGTGTTTTGAGTTGGCCTGGAATGAAATGTTCTGCTTGTTGGGTTGTTTAATCCTTTGTAAATCTATTTTCTTTAAAATTTGAAGAGAAAGGCTAAAAAACAACACCTAAAAAGAGATACTTACAAAAGAGAAGTGTTCTGAATGAAAAATGGAAAAATGTATCTAAAGTATAAAATTGGTATATTTTTGCAACTCTAAAAGGTTTTGACACTCTTTATATTTTATTCTCATATGGGAGGAAAAGCTGAGAGGAGAGAGCTTCTGTTTAACATTATTAAAACTTGGGTCAAAATTTCAGTTCCTCTTTCCCTGAAAGTTCGCCTTTTGCCAAGCACTATATTTCAGGGAATGTAAATAACCCACCTTTGCTTTCCTGCTTGGGTTGTTTAGATTTAAGGATGCTTTGTGCTTCCAGAGTTAAATGCCAGGAGTGTTTTTCTCTCTGGCTTTTTAAGGCTGCGTTTTTACTCCTTGAACTACACCTGACGAAAAGGCTGTGGGATCAGAACCACTCCAGCTCTGTGCCAGTTCTTCCCTAATGTGGGAGAAGGACTTGAACAAAGCTTTTCCAGTTGTACCACTTGTATGAGAGGAGAGGCTTAGTCACTGAGAGGTACTTAATTCACAAATCCACCAATTCTATATTTTTTCTTGATTTTTGGCCCGACTTGAAGTGCCTTTTGTGCTCTTGCACATCTCATGCCACTGTCTGCTGGGACATGCAAGGGGTTCTGGGTTCCTCTGCATGGCCTGCTCATCTTGCTGCTGCTTTTCTGGCCTTATGCCTCTTTGGGAGCAGGATTTGTGCTTGTTGGCTTTTGAGTAATAAAATTGTGCAGCAGGACAGGATGGAGGTTCAGGAAAGACGCAGACCACATCTAGGAAAGAATTAACTAACGCTGAACAAAGTGTCAGCTGAGGAAAAAACAACTTTGCTCCACTAGCTTCAATGTTATGACCTGAATTATACCAAAAAACCAGGGTCAGCTGCATGATTTTAGCCAATTTGTGGCTAAATAAACATTTCTTAACATGCTTGGTAGAAAGACTGCAGCATACTCTTCCAAATACAATTCTGTTTTAAACATTTTGATTGCTTTTTATAGCTTTTGCCAATTTGATATGATTCTTGGAAAAGACTTTCAGCAGAGTATCATTGAAACTGAGGGAAAAAATAAAGCATCAGTACAAAAGTTACTGTAAAAATGCCTTGTGCCATTTGTATTAATTATCTTCTTTATTGTCAAGGAATGTAAGAAACACATAAAAGGCAAAAGACTGCAGAATGGAAAACACAATCATGAGCCCTTGCATAGTAAATAATCATATTCATTAATTTCTTAGATAATTCCAGCCCATCCTTGTTCTGCAGATACCATGAAATAACAGGAATATATTTGGCAGCAAGGGCTCCAAGAAAACAGAAGAGTGCATATTTAATTCCCTGTGGCTGAAATTATGGAACACCTTCTAGTCAGTATCATTTCAATTAAGTAATAAAAGTAAACAACTCATACAGTCATTCCATCATGTGGAATTATATTTTACTTGTTTCACCCTCTTTGCTGCCCTTATAGCATTCTGTATGCCATGTATTTATGAACAGCAAATGTGATTGCAGTTTGTCAAGAAGGGGTATTTTTTCTTGAGAGGTGAGAAGGGATTAATGATGCCTTGTGCAGGTAGAAATATGAAATAATTTTTGAATATGGAATAATGACAGCAGACAATAAGTTTGCAGTTAAATTTAACTTGTTCATTGGCATAATAGATTTTTTTTTACCCCCATGATAGGTTAAGACCACGCAAGATTTTTTGGGTTATGGACTTTTTTGGATTGATTCTGTTTGGAGTCCCACAAGGGCTACCCAGTCATCTTGCTGGGGGTGGTTGGAATGCACAGGCAAAGGTGGAAAAAAACAGCCAAATTTAAATCTCTCTGATAATCAGATTAAAGGTGGAAACCACTGTTTTAATCCTGGCATGTCAGTTCTTTCTACCTTGACATTATGGTGTGGAAGTTTAACTTTACAAACCTCGAGCTTCCTGCGCTTTGTTCTCAGAAGTGAGGATCACTCAACGAGAAATTATCTTTCATTTGATAAAAAGAAGTGGATTTGATGGGGAGTTCTTGGACATCTGTTGGCTCAGACTGGATGGACTGGGATTGCTGAAGGCCTCAGGTGCTGGGGACAGTGGCTTTGGTGCTCTTTCCTGGCTGTCACTGGTGCTTGCACGTGTTTGGGCACAGCAGAACTGGGACTAATGCAGGTGACCTTACTCCATTTTAGTCCAGGCATTCCTAAATAAATGGCCTAATAGCTGTCAAGTGGACTTGTCTGTGCATTTATTTTCTGATTGTCCAGCACTGGGAAACACTCAGGCTCCAAGGAATTTTGTCAGGAATTTCAGATGTGTGAATATCTTGTGCTGAGAGGTTTATGCCTGCCCTGGATGTGATAATACCAAACTGATGTGTGCCCTATTTATTGCTGTAGTTATGCACTTGGGAGTTAAAATGTTCCTTTCCTTTGAAATACACAGAACCATTATTTAACCTTCAGACAGATCCAAACCACAAACCAGTAAATCTGGATACCAATGTTTCCTATTTATCTGCCTTTTCCCCCTCTTTAGAACAGGTAATTTTTTTTCTAAAGTCTGTGCTTTTACTCTCTTTTCCTTTTAGTATTGTAGGAAAACAGACAACCCTGCAGAAATGCCAAGAAATAAAACTTGAGGGTGAATATAGCCCTTTTGTAATTACAGATCAATTTGAACAGTTTATAACAGTTCTCTTCTGTGAGAACTTTGCTAAATCTTGATCATCCCTGATATGAAAGAGAAAAACACAATCCCTTCCAAGCAATAAGAAATTCAGCTACACAGCCTCACCCCCACAGGAAAGGTTAAACAAATGAAAGGCTAAAACAGGAGATGTTCCACTCTGCTTGATAATACCAACCATCAGTCATCTGCTCCCCTGCAGAGCCCTGACAATCACCAAACACAGTGGGAGCTGCCTGGCTTCTCCCTAACTATCCCTGTCAGGTTATCCAGATATTCATTTTTATTGGTTTAATTTTCGTCTGGGTTTTTCTCCTCCATCCTGATAACTACAAATGCAGTAAAATCTCAAAAGCAGCTCTCAGTACCTGCAAATCTCAAACTGGTTTGGGTTGGAAGGACCTTAAATCTCATCCAGTGCCACCCCCTGCCATGGCAGGGACACCGTCCACTGTCCCAGGCTGCTCCAAGCCCCAGTGTCCAACCTGGCCTTGGACACTTCCAGGGATGGGTGAATCAGGCTGGAAATCCACTGAAATTATATCTGTTTACACACGTTGGTATAAATGTGGTGCAATTTGGTGATCTCTAATCCAAATTAATCTGCTGATAACAGAAGGGTTTCAGAAATATCTGAGTGTGCCTTTATCAGGAGGTTGAGCTCTGTGTGGGTAACACACTGATGAAAACGAATGTGAATGAAGTCATTGTCTATGCTGGGGAAGAAATACATATTTTCATTGGGTATTTTAAGCCTGTCACATATTTTCAGCTTCTGTCACCATCTACTTTGCCTTCTTTTATCCGTGTGCAATTGTGGGGTTTTTCCTCTAACTTCAGCTCATTATTTTCATGGAATTTAGGACAGCTCCCCAAGGTGTGGATTTCAGCAGTGAGTGACAGCCATCCAGCCAGATTTACTTGTCTCTTTTATCTCACTGTGGCAGGTGGTTGACCTTTATGAGAAACACCAAAACAGAGACGAGTTAACTTGAAACAGAATAAAAGTGGCTTCACACCCATGCTTTTCACTAGTTAACCTTTAAAAACTGGCACGTGGTACGTTTGCTATGGATCTGAAAACATCCAAGTTTGGAGCTTTTTTACCTTTTCCAAGTTTAAATCCTATCTACACACTAAAGTGCTTACAGGTCTTTAAATTTTTTTTTTAAGGTTGTTAAACTTCAGATGGCATTTTTGTATTTCACTGTAACGTTATATGATTTTTTAGCAGAAAAATTTACATTCAATGAAGCTATCACAGCGAATGCCATCTTGTGCCTGGAACAGTGAGTCACTAAAGAACCATTCTCTGCCATCTTCCCATGATAAAAATCACCATTTTGCAGCATCCATAATCACTTTGTAGCTAGGTGAGCCTTACAAACCCTCCAAGTTCACACAGATTTGCAGGACAATTTGTTGATAATTTTTGTGGCTTTTCTGTCCCCTTAACCTGACAAGAGACTCAGTTTGATTTTGGTGGAAATTACAGTTTCCATTAAGATTTTAAACATTGCTGACATGCTCATGACCTGCTCCTTGCTCATTAGGCAGATAAAGGATATTTTTATATATTTCATAAATTTCAGAGGTGCTGTATTGATTCAACAATTTATGGTGTAACATTTCAACTTAATCTGGAAATGAATGTTTTCATCAGTAAAAAATGACAAGAACTGGATTTTGGAAAGCTTGGAAGAAAACTTCAGGCAGTGAACACAAAGGAACTTTACAGATGCATGTTTTTGATACTTAATCTGCCTTTTCAGGTAAATTCACAGCCTCTGTTCAGCCCCTGGGCTGAGATGTTCAGAGATGTTCAATCCACCTTCCCCTCCCTGGTGTTTGGTGATTTCCACAGGCTGGGTTAACCAATATCCTAGAGTTTTCTGCTCTTTCCTAAACTGATCTTCAGATCAGAAACTTTTCCAGCACTTATCTCTCCCAGGGAAAGGTCCAAACTTCACCAGGGAAGGTCCATGGAGCATGGCTGGAGTTGCAGCATCCCAGCTGGAGAGAACACTTGGATTCTCACATTGCAGCAGCACTTTGGAAAGTGATTCTTTTCCCACCAAAACACTACAAAAGAGCATTGCACTGTATATTCTCAAATACTGGTGATGCTTAGAGAAAACAGTAACAATTCCAACCTATTATTCCACGAAGTAATCTCAACCACATGATATTTTAATTATTCTAGTCATTAACTCTCCCCTAATTTGCAGCAGCTGCTTTCTAAAATTCAATACATCACTTATGTCAACAGCACAATCATTCCTATTAACTCTGCTGTTCCAAAAGCAACAAAAAAGAGCATTCAGAGTAAACTGTCATTTCAAGATTAAATATTCATCCAGACTTATCGTCAGCAAGTAAAAATATGAAAAATGGAATTACTTTTTGTGGTTTAGATGTGACAGAAATTCAATACCTGGGTTAACAAGGACCAATGGCAGCACAATCTCACTTAAGCAGAGCAGGGGGATTTAAATCCAAGATCTGCTTCTTCCCACAAGGATCTGGGTCTGGTTCCATGGCCTCAGAGTAAGAAGAGTTAAATCACATTGCAGTTTATTACAGTTTTGTGAGCTCTGTCACTCACAGGTGAGTGGAATCATTAACTTGGGTTGGCCACAGCTCTGACTCCAAGGTTCTCCTCACAAGCAGAACAGGTAAATTTAAAGAATAATTGGGATAGGAGTGGGAAGTGAAGGAAAAAAGAGATTCTGTTTCTATGATCTACCCTCTATCTGCCTTATTTTTCTATATTTGGCTAATGAAGGGCAGCTGGAGCCACTGCAATGAACAAAATGATTTCTGGGAACATTCAAACCCCAATGGTTGCACTGAAGACAATCAATCAACAGCTCCACCAGAAAGACATAAGCTGCTAAATCTGCTTATTCAGTTTAATTCTAAATGGCTTTGCTACTGTTGGTTGCTATGTGGTTGTTTTAAAATCCTTAAACAAATTCCTTGAGTGTTAGAACATTGAGAGTTATTCTTCAAAGACATTTGTCTGCTTTTACTTGCCCACTTTATGTGACTTTTGCCCTCAAAAGGTCACCAAGGACCAGTTTAATGGCTCTGAGTCACTGTAAATTAGGTTCCTGATGGCAGCAACCACACCACCTTCTGCATTGTGTGCAGAACATGCACAATTCAGAGAAAATCCAGCATTTTAAAAGCAGTTTCTCACTAATGAAAGCATCCATAGAAATTAATTGCTGAGTTTCCATCTCAGCTTCAGAAGCAATGTGTCATTCCTAAAGCAGCACGAGTCTCCAGGGAGTACTTTTCAGATTATCAGTCTTTAGATGTATTATTAAGACCTTGACTGCTGGATGATTGATGTAATACAAATATAAATTAATAGAGCTTCCTAGAACTCATCCCTGGCTTCTGCAGGGAACTTGGTAGATTTTTGGGTTTGGTGTTTGGGAAATGAGACCAGAAGAAGTGTGAGATGGGGGTGGGAGAAAGAGAACCCCTTTTACAGAGGAAAAACTGAAGGATGGAAAAGATTCCAGTTAAAATCTTCTGCTCCCCTATTTTTCCTGAATAAATTTCCTTTTTCCTGAATTTTCAAATAGTCCTTGCTCCTGAAGCAGTCACTGAGGTGACCAACAAAGGACATCAAAAGTGGTGACATTTCAAAATTCCCAGTCCAAGCCTGAGAGTTCAGAAGCAGATGGTGGCAAATTATATTTCAGCAAATGCTGATAAATAGTTTATCATCTGACAGAAAATTACTCTGAAATTTGAGATCTGGAAGAAAGCTGACTGCGTATTTTTCACACCAAGCGACCTGGAAGCTGATAAAAACCCAGTGTGGGAAATGGGATGGTCAGAGAAGCGTTCCTCCAACGACTTTGTGGTTGGACATGAACTAATGAGGGGGTTGAAATCACCCATTTCAAATAGAAAATAAAATAAAATAAAATAAAATAAAATAAAATAAACTACGGGCCGGGATTCATGGCAAGGNTAAAATAAAATAAAATAAAATAAAATACAATAAAATAAAATAAAATAAAATAAAATAAAATACATGTCTGTTATTGGGAAGGGAAAAAGAAAACCAATGAAAAAATAAATTCTGGGGGAGAGGAAGGAGAAAATCAGGATGCTAAAAATAAAAAAAATGATGAAGTAGCAATGAGTCTCTGTGACCCTCAGCCCTAGTGGGGTGTGTTTTATTGTGGGCACACAAGTTCCTGCGTTTACTTTCCACAGGCAGAAGAAATTGGAAGGGCAGGAAGCCCTCATAGGAAATCAGCCCTGCAGAGCTGCCAATTGTTCCACATTAGAAACCCCGAATTGTGTGAATGCAGCCCTAATATAGTAACAGTCAGAGCAGAGTGTAGGAGTCTCCAGGGTTTATCAGCTTTCCTGACTGTATCTCGTTGAATTTCAGTGAGCTTAAGAACTCAGGATGTAAAATAGTGGTTAGAACATCCCTCCCACAATCTAAAAAAAAAAAAAATTAAAAAAGATAAAGCAAAAGCCCCACCCTGCTGAAGAAAATCCAGTTTCCTGTGACTTCTGAAAATGTAACCTTGAAATATTGTGGAATTTGGCCACAGTTCACACCAGGTTGTAAAGAGAATTTAGAGAGGAAGCAAGAAGATAGTCTCATCTGCTGAAACCACACAAAGCCTACTAATATCAAGATAAAATTGCCCACTCCCTTTGCCACTGCATTTGATAGACTTCCTTATCAGTATCCGAAAGCTTGCCGAGAGTTCCTCTTTATCTGATTCCCACTGGGAGAGTAGGAGGAGTTTCTGCATCAAAGTTCATGACCTATTCACACCTGAATGGTTGTAAAAGGTCCAGCCCACTGTGGGTGCTGCTGTAAACAAAATATTAATTAAAATGTAATTTGAGCTCTGGTAAAATTCTGCCAACATTGATATTTATACAGCTTTCCCTGCAAGAATCTCAGCTTTTGGTAGTTTTTTTGATCCTTCAGAGTTTTAGGTGAAAATCAAAGTTTAGAAGTTTGTAAGCATCTGGAGAAACCATGGCCAAATATCAATTCCCTCAACTGTGTTTTTTGCTTAAATTAACTAATTTTGGGCTGAACTCATGAGCCAGGCTAGAAATATCCAAACTAAACTTCCTCTGGTGCAATCTGAGGCTGTTCCCTCTCCTGCTGTCCCTGTTCCCTGCAGCACAGCCTGACCCCCCGGCTGTCCCCTCCTGTCAGCAGCTGTGCAGAGCCACAAGGTCCCCCTGAGCCTCCTTTGCTCCAGGCTGAGCTCCTTTCCCAGCTCCCTCAGCCTCTCCTGGTGCTCCAGACCTTCCCAGCTCCATTCCCTTCCCTGGACACCTCCAGCCCCTCCATGTCCTCCTTGTCAAGAACAGCCCAGGATCTGAGACATCTCAGCCACCATTTGTCCCATCAGCTCTCTCTAAACACCAGTGCTTGTGCCTCTCCAGCCCAAAATATCTGAAATATCTTGGATATTTGAAATAATATCTGAACAATATAAATGAAGTAGTATTCAAATAATATCTGAAACATCTTGGAAATATTTTGGATATTTCAGTGACTCAGCAGCGGCTGCGAGCAGGCAGGGGGTGATTTGTAAACAAACTGAGCTGAGTCCAATCAGCTGCTCACAACAAATAATTCCAACATCTCTGTGTGTGCAGTTAAAGCAGATAATCTTAATGTGGAAATGATGGGAAAAACAGAATCACTTTAATAGGATGATTAAGAACTGTTGGCTCCTGGGGAAAGCGCTGCAGCAGTGAGTGCACCTGCATCCATTAAAAGGAGCAAAATATAGGGAATAACAAGCAGGAACTTGTCAGCCCTTCCGTGGGACATGGGAAGAGCTGGTGGGAACTGGGGTGGGCAGGGAAAAGAGAAAATACAGTGTGGGACAGCCCGGGATAGGGAAAAGCGAAAATACAGTGTGGAACAGACTGGGATGGTGTAATGAAGCTCTCATTAGGCCATACTGGATATCTGCCTCCCTCCTAAAACGGATGGAGATCTTGGAACGCACACAGAATCTGGGTTAGGGAGGGAGAAAAAGTAAAATTAGAAAGGCACAGGCAGTATCTCTGTCACCTCATCAGCCCAGCTGTGCTCATTTTTACCATAACAAGAATATGCCTCAGTCCCAGCAAGAAGTCTGTGAGAGCTGGCCAGAAAATAGAGGAGAAAACAATCTAAAGTAACTATGAGTTCTTCTGAGATGATCTCACTGCCCATGTATATTCATTGTTTGCTGCTAGGCAGAAATATTCTTTCAGTCCTCTTGACATGGAAGAAGTGAAAATTATAATTACAAAATACAGATATCTTTCATAAAATTAATTGACTAATTTTTAACAGATAATAGATTTTATTGCCTTTGTAGTATTCCTTCAGAGGAATGCGTTTGTAAAGCCCATACATATTTATAGGTGCTACAAATATAGAAGTATATAAATATGAAAAAAATGCATGGATATATAATCCCTTCCTCTTCTTTCTTTTGCATTGCAAAGAAGGGGCAAAGTATGAGCAAAAATACATGTACCAAACCCACGCAGGTTTCAGTAGCTGTGCTGAGTCTACCAAGGTCACAGGAGAAGGTGATGTTCTGTGTGGCTACCAGTGACAAATATCAACACTAACGTGAGTTTATTGACAAACACAGTGGTGGAGAGGGCCAGGAAAGCGAGGCAAAGGCCCTGCAGTACACAGAAATTGGTAAAGTGATTTCTCATCTAATAAAGGATGCTGGTATGTCCCTCCTGGATTGGATGTATGTCCTTGAATTACCAGGCAACTCTCTTTTACGTGGAACATCTACCTGCTGCTAAACACACCATTATTTAGGGAATGGTGTGAGTTCATAATCATTTACATTTTTCTTTAGATTCAGATACCATCTGCTGCTCTGTTTTCTTTTGCCTAATGTCACAGTCATAAGCATGTAATTACCATACTCCTACTCATTTTTTTTTCATGTTCTTATTCATTTCAAGCTTAATTTCAGTCAGTTTTTGTCTTTAGCTTTCTTAAACCCTGCAATTATTAGAAGACACTTAATGGGATCAACAGCAATGCTTCATGCTGCAAGGATAAATTTTGAAATGGATTAAATGAGGACAGATGACAAAGCACTGAAAGCAATCTTTAGACCAGAAAAAATGGAAAGGAAAAGTAGCCTTGTAAAAACTAACAAATCATGGCTTTGTATGTATTGAAAACTCTAAATCTCAGGGGTTTTTTTCTCATGGGGTAAAACAAGAATTTGCAATCCTGAGAAAGTGTAGGCCTTTATAATATTATAATAATATTATATGTATATAATAT
>VZRM01003436.1:0-40209 GCA_013397955.1 Grantiella picta
TCTTTCAAACCGAGACACTTGGGGAGAAAAATAATCTCTCATGCTTGATTTATTAAATGAGTGAATTACAAATGAAACTATTATCTTTCTGCAATAAGTTGTTTTAATTTTTCAATTAAACTGCAAATCATTCACCCAATTTAACCTTGATGTATGAATACCTCAAGTCAGCATCCATTAAAAAAAATAATTTCAGAGCAAGTTATTTTTGCTAAAAAAAGATGGTGGCTTTTTCCCTGTTTCTGGCATGCCATTCCTCTCAGAGGTGTAAGATGGAGGATCTAGGATGAAATAAATACTGCAATTGAAAGTGTATGTCACTGTCAGAAGATCTTGGGGGATTCCTTGCCTTTCCAGACTATCTGTCCCTATTTTAAAAAAATGCTTATGTCTAGGTGATGCTACACTATTCCATCCACTTCTCTGGAATTTTAATAAATACAGATTTTGTTCCATTTCATTTCAAACCTCAATACTGTCAGAGTCTGTAAAATGTTAAGTTGAGCTGCAGCTAAAAATCCTGTATTCTTTAATGTTAGTCTGAGCTGTTCCTTTAATTCAGTTTCATTTTGCCGTCTCTATACAGGTAATAAACATCAGTTTTACAAGAAGAGTTCTTTCATGTAGTAGTTTATAGTCATATGGGATTTTAACCTTTGGTGAGTTCTGGATTCCTCAGATGAAAAAATATTAGAATAATTCTCAATGGAGAAGCTGGTAGGTCTCATGTATTTGCTGGGCACTGAAAATCAAGGATTTTTTTCATTTTTATTTTGATGAGAAGAAACAAGCAGTTCATGTGGATTCCTGCTTCATGGGAATTTAAATATTTCAGATAAATCACCACCCTTTATTTGCCTATAAAACACATTCCCATTTTTAGTATGAATTTTGGTAAGGTTTCAGATATTCAATTCCAAACAATAGGAAAGCCAGATATTTCACGTGTTTTCTTCTCTAAATGAGTGATTCATATTTATTTCCTCTACCAACAGCAAACATGTTAAATGCTGAGGTTTCAGGCTCTGTTATGAATATTGTCCCTTCTCTGGTGATTATTCTGAGTGATAGAGTGCAACCTGATATATCATATAGGACTAGCAATCAGGGAAGTGGGATGTTGAGTGAAACCCAGCTCATGTTCTACCCTGTTTTGTTGTCGATTTGAGTGGGACCAAGACTTTACTTCTGTTCTTAACCTTGAGTTACATCTGAATTCATGTAAAGGGTTCTGATGAATTAAAATGGCTGAGGCTGAATTTGGATACCTGGGCTGAAGAGACTTTTAGCCAAGTCTCTTGATGCCATTCAATCCCAGAATACTTTTGCTGAAGGAACGGTGATGCTGCAGCATGCTTAAGTGCTTGGTGCTGTGGAATTTTCCCCTCCTGCTGTACAAATCATCTGATGTGTACTGTGTATCTATATTGTTGGACTGGTTAAGATCAGTAGGAAGATCAGCAATTGGCCCTGGTCCCTGCTCCCAGGGCATTCAGTGTACTGTGGGACACATGAACAGTGAGCCGGGTAAGGAGTGTAGTAGAAACAGCTATTTATGAAGAAGACAATTGTTTCAGGTTGGCTTTGTCTTCTCTTTAGTTTTTTTAGAGGCTACGTGTTCTGACAGGGGCCACATTTCAAATATAATGCTGCCGGTGGACTTCATGGAGTGACATCTGTTGTTCATGACATGTTTTCATTTCCTCTTGACATTCTCCTTGCTGAAAAACACCTTCCTGAAGTAAAAAAAAATTCAAATAATCCTTGTGGAAAGGCAGAAATAGAGAAAAGAGAATGATTATATATGCAAACATATGAAAACAAAACCCTAAAGAATTCTTTAGGACTCTCATTATCAAAGTGCATTACAAACACAAACAGATCAGTGCTGTGGTGTGTGACTGCCAGAGCTCTCCTCCACCAAAGAGGCACAGTCAAAATCTTCTTTTCTTTGCCCAGTCAATCTTTGCATCATTTCTGAAAACCATTCTCAAGTGCATCTCTCAAAATCATTTCAGGCAGCTGCCCCAACTTTCCCTTGCCTATCAGGAGCTGTGTTGGCACATTAGCCTCCTTGCCTTCAGAAGAAGTGAAAGGCCAAAAGTCCACAGAATAAACTGCAGATGAGGCAGACTAATTGGTCACAAAATCAAAACATATGGCTTCTTTCAGGATCTTGACTTTTTAAATACTTGTTTAAAGTAAACATTTGCAATTCCTCATGAAAGGCACTTTCCTCCCCGAATCCTCTTGACCCCCAGTGACCTTTCTTACCAATTGCACACTGCTTTACCCTTGGGGATGATTAAGTCTTGAGAGGCTTTTTTCTTTTCTTCTTTTATTCCCCACATTTGTCTCTGAGGACTAACTTAAGAACTGGCTTGAAGAAAGCTAACCTGGGTCAGAAGGACAGAAACACACCAGACGCCCACCTGAGAACCCCACATGGGTATCTGAGGCTGAGGGAAGGGAAGGTTCACACACATCATTACAGAATTTTGCATTAAAAAAAATTGACTACAAAAAATAATCACTGAACAATGATTCACCAAAGCTAAATTTTTGAGCTAATCTTTGAACTGAAAGCCAGCTTTTGTGTCTGATGGGCAGAGGGGGAGCATGGGGGAAGTGGAAAGATGGCCTGAGGCAAAGTCATCACTGAGACAAGACATTTTAAAAATATGGCCTTTGGCTGTTGTCTCCTCTGACAAAAAAAAAGGCTGACAAAAGTGATTGACTCCAGGCTGTAATCGCTGGTGAAGGCAGGAAAACCCTCTCAGTTTGTCTCCAGGGTATCAGGATATGAAAGTTGATCGAAGTCTCTCTGAAGTCACTTTATTTATAATTTGTGTTCCAGGCTCGAAGTCACTCCCAAGCCCTGGCACAACTGTTAGTTAGGCAGTGTCAGAGCTCGTGCGAGGCCAGACATTGCACAGCTGCTCACACCCTGGCACGGAGGGCCCAGTGCTTGCTAGCAGGACCAGCAGGAGTTGTCCGAGTCTAGGCAGCAATTGTTCCAACCTTTCTTTATATTCTTGTTTACCAAGAAGCTAGGAAGATTAGTTATTGTAAAGGGCTTAGTTTTCAAAAGCTCTTCTGCCTAACCCCTCTGTCAGCCAAGTTATACGCCAGCCTGCTACTCCCATCCCCAGTGCATAAATAGAAACGTGCTGGTGGGGCTGCAGCCTGTGACAGGCAGCACCCACCGTCCAGAGCCATGCAGAGGCAGCAGGAGCATCCCCACGTTCCTGCCAGCAAATGAGTGAGAGCCATGAAGGCAACAAAACATAGTGCTGCATGCACAGATAGCCACATGGAGAAGAAGGCTGGTAGATCAGCTGGACCTGGAGAGATCTGCATTTGCAGTCAGATCACGCAGCCTTGTGTGCCTTGCACATAGAGTGCATGTGCACACACTGTATGTGCAAGGCACATGCTTCCACCAGTGATTCCTCAACCCACGGCCTCAGTAAAAGATTCACAGGGAAAAGACACATCTCTCTTCACAAAGATCTGAGCTGTGCAGGAATTCCCTATTCCACTGATTTTAATTAGGACCTTGATTCCAGATTTCAGATGTTGACAGGAAGTACCCTCACTTCTTTGTGCTGGATACTCTGTCCTCTTGGCTGAATCTGTTTCCAGTTTTTGTAACACAAAATTGAGGGAAGATACTTGGCTTGTCATGTTGCATCTCTGTCAAGTGCTTTAACCACTGTGCTCTTAAGTTTTCTGATCTGACTAATGTTTATTGCTCTTGAAGAGTGGACTTACTTCAAAGGAAGAGCTCACGTCTGATTCCCATAGCCTGAATGCTACATCTCCCACCAGATCTGCATTCTGGCCCCTTTCTGAACAAGGTAACATGGGGTCTCCTGAGTTGCAGGGGAGCACCTTAGATTAGAAGAGAAAACAGTGACAGCAGTTGCCTGTTATGAGGGAGATGATCTGAGAAGATGAAGTAGAAAGTGTCCTTCAAGCAATCTGCAAAATAAGGGATTCTCTCTCACCTGTGCACTAGGTACAACTGTGCATAGAAGTGATATGAAGCCAACCCAGTAGCAAGAAGGGTTTTAGCTGATCTTAAAAGCAAGAATCAATGTGCAAGCATGACTTAATGCCAGGGCTTGCTGGGACTTGACTGAATATATTTATAAGCTTACTGGTCAGTTTCTTACGTTGGCAAAGGTCTGATATCTGGTGCATCCAGCCATACAAACCAGCAAGTGTATTCAAAAAGTATTCAACATCATGTGCGAGAGAGCTGCGCTGCCATTTTATAGGAAACATTTCCACAGGTAAATTTTTATTGGGAACATCAGAACTGAATGCACACATGCCTATGTTTACTAACTATCTTTGCTGATGAAGTTATGGCTTCAATTTTTTTTTTCCTTAAAGGATGCAACATTTTATCTCACATTAACTTAAGTCCTGGAACTAGGTGGGGAAAATTGTCTCCTGCTTGCTGATAATAAGGCTCCACTATCTCATTTTCAGTGCAGGTGATATGGAGATATGCATAAACTTGTCTCTGACTACATCTAGTCTGTGGGTCTGTCTTAGTCTTTTATCTCTATCTTGGTATGACTGGAGTGTGTTCTAACTCCTTGCAGACTGCATGCCTGGGTTTTTTGCTCAGACATTTGGGAAAATTGTGTATGCCCAAGAGCCCCAAGTCAGGCTCCAAGTCAGAAGCTTGGGCGAGGCTAGAGCATCCTCTCCTGCACAGTCCTGCAGAGGGTTCAGACAGGAAGCTCATGAAGGGCAACACAGCAGGAAGAGCACCCTGAAGGTCTACAGGGAAGTACAAGAATAAGTATTTATTTAAAGTTTTCTATAGAAAATACTACAGTTTCAATCTGAATAGAGGTTCCATTATACTTCCAAATATTGAGACTGACACTGTATCTGCTGGATGTAGAGTTGTAAAAATAAATTATAAACTAACTTGGATATAACTCCCTGAAGATGTTCAAAGTAGTTTCTTCATCTAAGTTATCTCTGTAGTGCAGATAAGAAATTCCTTCTCCTCCACTCCCACCCCAAACCTCATCATAAACCCTCAGTGAAAACAACTCTCCCAGTCTCCAGAGAGGTGAGGCAACTCCCTGCACTCCAGTGTCCAGCAGTGACATTAACATATTTATACATGGATTCCCAACTCAGTATGGTTCAGGTAGTGCTGAGTGAGGAAAGCATCCATCTCTGGGGCTATCCCTGAGATTCCAGGCTTCCCTGTGATCATACTCCTGACCTTTAAGAGAATTCTTTTAATCGCAGAGGACCAGGCTGGGAGGAGGCTGTCCCGATCAGTGTCAGACACATACTCACAATTTCTCTGACTAATTTGGCAATGCAATATAAACAAAAGACATACTTCATGGAAAAGGCATGAGGCACACCCTGACCCAGTTGCTCTGCACACTTGCCACCCTGCATACGAAAAGGCTGCATAGCTAGACTATTTCCATTAGCTGAAGTAAACACCACTTGAGTGAAAATAGGAGGGAGACATACCTCCTGTTGAAATATTTGAGTCCCTTCTGAAATTGAGATCTTTCAAAATGTTTACTGTCTTTTTGCTTAGACCCTGTTTATAGTTACTATTAGTACTACACAGTAGCAGTGCCACCCAGCACCCCTCTATTTTTTCATGAATGAGATTTTGAATGGACTGGTTCCGATTCTCTTGCTGGGGGAATGCACCTCGTGGAAAAGAAAAATAGCAGTTTTGTTTATAACCTAAGACTTTCATTTTGGTGGCAATGAAACTTCTTCACTTTTAAAATTGATCTTGCTGTAGTTTTCCTTTGTCTCAGCTTTTTCATCTTCCTTAAAACCGAAACACATATTAGCTATTCTGATAATCAGAGAATCAATGTGAAGAAAACCGCTACTTCTCTAAATTGTGTATCAGCCATAGCTCAAGGGCTGATTCCTGGGCTGAGAAAGAGATGTCTAGGAGGTGCCTTCTCACCTTTCATTGCCCTTTGAAATTCCAGTCCCTGCTGTTATCTGCACCATTGACTGCAGCCCATAAACCTCTTTGCAGAATGGGATTAGCAGGAATACTCATCACTTCTCACATTTTTTTTAAATTAAGGTGGGGAGAGCATGCATAGGGTCCCAAGCCCATGCCATACTAAGCAATGGAGAGTCAATGATCTTGCTGCCTTCCCCAGCAGCAGCATTAACTGGGGCTCTTCTTTTAAATTGCTGTCAAGCACATTCTCCTCACCAGAAATTATAAGCTTTTACTCTGGTTTTCTCACTGGTAGTCTGGGAATGGATTGCATATGTAGAAGCTTTTTGAGCAGTTAGTGGTGGCCATTTGTACAGCTGTGCTTTTACTCTGAATCATGCAGTGTGGCTGAGCTGGTAGAAATTAAGTGAGTAATGCTGCAGGCAATTCACAGTGAGAATTTCTCGGTATGGAAATTCAACCGTGAACAGTCTTGAGTATAAAATCTATATTAATATATGTCTGCCTAAAAATTACAGTTAAATAAGCAATACTCATTTTACCGACTGACTTTTAGATGATCATTAAGCAATTGGGGTCCTCATCACGTTACTGGCAAATAAAGCAGCACAGGGAGCCTGGATTTCTGCACCAGCCCTCTGTGCAGCCCTGCTTTGCTCTGTGCTCTGCAGGGCACTGGCTCAAGCCTTTGTTCAGGCAGGAAGGACAGGGAGCAGAGGTGAAGGGACAGTGAAGAGCAGGACCTTCAGATGTTCCCAGCCTCTGAGCTGTTCTCTGTTGCCAGCAAGCTGAGTGGTTGCCTCGATTTTCTGATTTGAGCAAAGGCACAACTTCATTCCTGGGTGCTTTTTTCTCAGCCAACACTGCTCTGTTATCATTTCAACTCAAAGGTCTGCTCCCATGATCCTCACATGCTTTCCACTTTGATGACAAATAGGAGATCAGCTCGTGGATGACTGAATATACCAAGATCCGCTTTGATATTCTGGCTATCTGCAGCCAACCTTATCCCCAGTTATGCACAAATGGAGTAGCTGCCTCCTGCCATGGCCTGAGCTGACCCTCACATCCCTCTGCATATCTTGTTACACTCTCAGTCCATAACAACAGCCCTGATCTCAAAGGAACACAAAGGGTGTATTTATAAGGGATCTTTTCTGGGAGATGGATTTTCTCCCTAACCCTGAAGCTGCAGAGCTCCAGTCAGGATGCTGCTGAGGGCACCCCAAATCATTCACATCCCTTTTGAATTTCAGGTTATTAAACCTGGGCCTGGGGCTATATTAATGCAACTTGGCAGCATTGATCTGTTTTGTAGTGTGGACACAGTGAAACTTCTGCCATCCAATCACTGTGACCATGCCCCTGGGCATTTTCTTTCTTAAACAGGAAGGATAATATCTCCCCAAAAATTGAGATGTTGCACAGAAACATTTGCAGGGCTTTAAGATGCAGTCCTGATTTGCAGCAGATCAGGAATAAAATTTCAGATAGGCATATACAAGGAGAGTTTGTGAGCTTCTAAGTTACCTTGAGTACTCTCTAAAAGTTAAGCACTAAAGAATTTTGCTGCTGAAAGTTTTCAAAAAGATTCATCTCTCAAATAAAGATCTATCTTGTTGCAGCTAAGGGAAAAGAGTTGAAATGTTAGAATGACTGATTTCACTAGAACAAACACAAGTTATTGCTGTGTGCAACCAACAGCAAAATTCAGCAGTGTGAAGGGATCAATGGGAGAAGATGAGAATATAAAGCAGCTAAAATCTATACCACTATGACTGTGTACTGAAAATTCAGGTGCAGGAATTATGTGATGTAATGAACATCCAACTGAGGATTTCAGCCATAATTTTATGAGCTTTGAGTGGTTCTAAATAAAGTGGGACAGAAAAATAGAGCCAACAAATTGCAGTCATATATCAGATGAGTTTCTCTTAGTATATATATATACTTTAAAAGAGCATGAGTGTTATTGCGTAGAAAGAGAAGAAGAATGAAGAGTGATTTTATGCTTTTTGCAGTGATTTGAAGAATAATTTTGGCTTAGGATGTTAACGAATCACTGTTGTTTTAAATTTGCCCCTGACCTATCTACTCACTGCTGCACCCTCAGCACTGTAACATGGCCTGCTTTGTTGTTTTGCAGGTTTACATAGCAAAAGAAGGCAGCACGCTCCAGACTGACCCCTGCAAATAGCTTTGCCAATTGGTGTTTCACATCTGTGCCTGCAGTTAGACACTGGTATCCACAAATTAACCTTTCAGGGCAGTTTTATGCTTTACAGAACTCGGCTGCAAAAGTGATGTGTCCAAGCACTAAATACATTTCTGGCATTCACAGGCAGTTGCAGCTGGGGAATCAGACAGCTGTTTTCAAAATTTTGGCCATAAATGAGAAAACAATGACTTCCTTTGCTGATGGAACAAATGTTGACTTAGTTGAACGCAGTAGCTGTAGTTCAAAGGTGAATTAAACAGACCAGGAAAGGGGCACATGGCTTGGGGCCATATGGCTAAACTCTTCTACCCTTAAAAAGTTTTTCAGGTCTAAATTTTCAATTTGGAGCAGACTCTGGCCCATTCTGCCTCCCCAAAATGTGTCCATTCCTTTTCTGAGAGAGGCTGACCAGCATGTGACCAAGCCTAGCCAGGAAGCCTGATCTGCACAGAGCACTGCCTGAGCCATTCCCTGGCCCTGCTTGTCTCACTGACGCAAATGCAGATGCCAGCGACAAGGGATGATGCAACAGCAAATCGTGGCTGCATCACACAGCCCCAGCAACACGAGGCATCTGTTCAGTGGTGTCAAGAAACCTGAGCCTGTCCGGTAAACTGTCTGCTATAGAGCAGCAGGGAGCACATAAGGGAAGTGTCTTAAAGCCCTTCCTCCTTTCCCTGTTATTGACTTGCTTCAAAAGGGAGGAAGAGAAAAAAGGGGACGAAGAGAAAAAAAAAGGCATGCATCATGTAACAGATGAAATACTGACCTTGCACAGGTTTATATAAAATATTAACTTAGTATATAGGGTATAGTCTGACCTGACCACAAATGGGAGCTTAAAAACACTTTGGCAGCCATGTGCGAGCTTATCATTGATTCAGGAAAGTCTCCTTCCGTGTGTGCTTTAAAAGATAATAATGTGATTGATCCAGGCTATTTTTAATAAGACTTTCATAGCTGTCTTTTTCTTTTTTCAAAGCAAGCTGAGAGACTGACCAAATCTGAGATATAATCCCTCTAAGCCTTTAAACAAAAGGGCAATATTGACACAAGGACATGTATGTACAAACCAGGTAAGTAGTGATAAGGAGGTACCCAGGGGGAACAGCTTTGTGTGGAAGTAGCAGGGGAAACACTGCACAGCACTAGGGGATGATATGGTGATATGGTTGCAATAGCCAGGGAGTGGACTTTGAATCCAGGGAATATTGCCCTACTCCTGTGCTCCTGTGAGATCACTCTGTAAATAACTTCAAATTCCACACACAAATTTTTATTGCTATGAGGCCTTAGACTGCCCAGTCTTTGCTCCTCTGCATCTTCTCTGTATAGAGAGGGAAGGAAATCAGAAAGAACATTCTTTTTTTAAAAGTAATGCTATTAAAGGAAAGATAAGTTATCCAGTTTATATATTCAGCCTCACACTGGTCTGGAAGATTGATTTGAGATGCAGAGGACTAGTATCACAGTTGTTTAATGAAGGTCAGAAGGAGGCAATGTTAATTTCCGCTCACTAAACATTTGTAGCAGAACGAAAAAAACCCCAGGAAAATAAGTAAATATTAAACACATAAATTCCCCAGAATAAAAGAAGTGTCTCCACAGACCATAGCTGCTGTGCTCCCTCCCAAGAAGCTCTCTGGGTGCAGTTCACAGACTTTCCAAGGTCTGAAAGCACTACTGAAGGTAGTCTGAATATATCAAAAACATTTCTCATCTTTATAATATCTTAATATCAGGCTACAGTCTCATAGGGTATGCCAGCAACATTATGTTCTGCTATAAATTGCAATAATTGCTTCATTGTTTTCTTGTGCCCTGAGCACCTAAATACTTCCAAAGAGGAAGTTGAGAGCCATCTATGGTCAGTGATGGCTGAAGTATTTGCATGTATCTGGGTCATTGTAGAAAGCATTATTAAAAATAAACACAAAATCAGACATTTTAATTGTAGGCATTCCTGAGGGTAAAAGCCTTTCAAAAACACACAGACAACTTCATTAATGAGACGGGATGCAAAGGAAGCACAGTACTGTTGGGAAATATACTGCATGCTTCCTCCAAGTGACTAGCCCCTCTGAAAAGAAACTGAGTCTACTCAATTTAAATATAGTCAAAAGAATCATCTGTCCAAAAACTATTACTGCCTTAAGCAAGAAAACTATGTTCAAACCACAGAAAATAGTTTAAATGGATCCCAGTGCAGCCTCAATTCTGCAGTCAGGATTAAGGGATGGTACAAATGCTAAGAAAGAGCAGAGAAATGAAGTTATCTTGTGCACTACCACAGTAGTTTGGCCTATACTTGCATTTAGCAGGTTTTCTTCTCCCCATAAGTGAAAATGGCACTTCTTTTTTCACTTGAAACGCCAGCTTATCAAAACAGAATGTCTGCTAAAAAGCATTCGCTTTAGCTAAATTTCTTTGGGACATCAATGAGAGGCACTTTCAGCTCAGAGAAGGGAGGAGAAACACTCCAGAAGAGCCAAGCACCCAGGAGTGACAGTGCTCACCTTGGCCAAGAACAGAATGGTTCAGTGAATTAAATTAACTGAAATGAATCATGATTGGTCTTTGGCCTGGGGTTGAGTACCCTCTGGAGCAAAATGTGGCTGGACAGGAGGAGCTGGGAGGAGAGGCAACACAGAAACACCATGGCACATGTTTGATCAAGCAAATCTCATAGCTTAATGTGAATTTAATATCATAGTAGTCAACTGAAGTAATTGATTCTAAATTCAGGAGTCCTATGTAGCATAACAAGCATAATAAGCTAAGTCAAACCCCAAATCTGCTTTTTTGGTCCCTACCTATTTCCTTTCAAGTGCCTAATGGCTTCCCCTCAAAAGGTGTGACAACGTCATCCCTTTCTACTTCAAAAACTGCTTTTCATTTATGAGTTAATAATTTACTAGAAGCCTCAGGTAGTTCTTCTTTGTAAAAAATGCATGGACAATCCCAGCTGCAAAGTCAGCCCTGGCACAGCAACACCTCCACATCATCATTAAATCATCTTAAAGCTGCTCAATACAAGGTAGAGAGCCTGGCCATTGCATCTCTGCTTCATCAGCACTTGTTATCAATACAATCTGCCTCTATTTGCAAGCATCCTAAAGGGCCTGAAACACTCATCTAACTTTTGCACCAAGACATGGGAAAGCAAGTCTAAAATTGCTGACAGCCTCTCTGCTTTTGCAGCTTCTGCTCAGAGGATCCACACTGTTTATAGGAAAAGTAGGCCCTGTTGTTTTTACTGCCAAACCACCTGGAAGTAGAAGTGGATGTGCCCTGGCCAGGCCATAGGAGTGAAAAGTGGGGCTGCACTGTTGTATCATATAGCATGTTGTATCATATAGCCAGGAAAGGGAGGGCTGGAGCCCAGGTGAGCCATGCTGCTGAGCAAGGTCTTGGGGATCTTCAGTGTGGGAAGTAAAAGAAGCCAATTTGCAGAACGCACTTGGCTGTCAGTACTGGTGAACCCCAAGGTGCTTAAATCCCACTTGGAACACACAAAAATGGTTTCCCATATAGAAATGCATGTCATGGATGGGTCAAGGAGGGGGAATGGGAATCTTGGACAGATGAAAAGAAATAGGGAAGAACAGGTAAGTGCTGATAAGGAAACACGTGATGGTGGCCATGGGTATGGATTGCATATGTCAGGCCTATTTTCCTGTGAGAGATGAGGATTTGCTGCTGCTCTTTAAGCCTTAACTCTCAGAGGCCAAGTCCTCTGCTCCCTGAAACTGGCATACTGACACTGAGTTAGTTGGGGGATTTTGTGTGTCTTTTCCTGAGGCAGATCAAATGTTTTCTTTTCAAGCTGGAAATCAATTTAATGATAGAATTCCTGGCTTGTGTAAGTTTTACTGAAATGTAATTACAAAGGATATTCTTCAGGGACTACATTTTATAGGAAACCCAACTATTAATATCATATACAATGCATGACTGAAAGTTACTAGAGACTATGTAGGAAAAATCTTATTTACATTACTTACGTATTCAAATAGTAGAGGCAAAACAGAATAAATTAAATCAAATTCACATGCAGCTTCACTGAGACAAAGATTTTATTATGCACAGTTTGAATGCTTTAAACATTCTATTTTTCTTCATAATTATAACAAATACTTCCTCCCTTGTGTCTACTACATGAGGAGAAGAAACTTATGTAAATAACCAAAACTAGATTTGTGTCTATAAACTTGCCTTAAATGTACAAATACTTTGAAAATTACAAATAGTCTTATTCTTTGAAAATTATGAACAGTCTTATAAAAATTTTGGGGGGTCATTGAATAGTAAGTGTTAAAATGCAGAACTCATATACGTGTGTATAAATATGTACATATAACTGTTCTAAGCTAAAAATGAGTGATGGCTCTGGCCCAGAATGGGCAGTATATTATCTAGAGGAGACTTTTTGTGTTCAATAAAAGCTTTTTTCCTGTCAAGCTGATTTAAAAACTGCAGCTGCTGCATTTGTTAAAAACTCATTATAATCCTAACAGAGTGTTTTATATTTGAGTAACTGCAGTGCATTCTAACACTTTTTTTGCTCACTTGAGTTCCTATTACCATTACACAGAATACAACAGATTTTTGGTAGAATTTGGAACCCATCAAAAGGGACAGATGTCTCAAAGAACTTTGCAGGTTCTATACAGAACATTTTTAAAATTCCTCAATAAATTATATTTCTGTGCAATACTCTCATGAAAGCCAGATTTTTTTAATGGTCTCAGTCAGTAGAGTCAGCAGAGTATAGAAGAGTACACCAGTCTCCTAGATGATGTGTAAACATGAATCAGATTTGCAAGGGTTGTTTTATGTAAATTATATATATTTTTTGTAGCTTTTCCTTTTGTAGGTGATTGTGAAAGAAAAAAAAAAGGTGCGATGGACTTTTTTTTTACAAGTTCTACTATATAACATTTACTAAATTAAACTGTCTTTCTTCTTCTACACTTTTTTTTTCCACCTTCCTACCATATATACTTTTTACCAGGTATAATATACTAGTTGATCTCTTCGTGAAATTTTCCTGTTACTTCTCCTCTGTCTTGTTGTTTATGACTTTTCCCATTATTTACACCCCCAGTACAGATACTCTACTTGCACTTTTTTCATGGCACAAATATTAAGCATTGGGAGGACAAGAAAATGAAGTCTACTACTCTGTCAAATCCCTCCTCAGCTCCAGACATCTAATACAAATTTAAGCCTTCACAAAATAAGAAGCTCTTTAAAGACAGAATTACAGTCTGCATAACCTATATTTTGATATACATAAGATCCTGTGACCACTGATAGACAGCTGATAGAAATGAGGAGCCTTAATGCTGCACATGAGCTGGTAATGTACCTAGAACTGTCTTGACAGATGTAGCCTTAAATTGCATTTTTAATGTACTCAAATAAGCTATACATAATTAGGATTAACATTGCTATCCCCTGACTGATTCATGATTAGTATGTGTGGGCTTTAATATTGCTTAGGAGAAGGATCAAGTGACCTTAATTGTATCCAGCTTTTCTATTTAAGTGCTTGATTTTTTTCTGGAAGAGTTGTTTATACAAATAACACAATGAAGGAAGCTGATTTTGTTCCAGTTACCTTTCTTTTAAATATGGTGTAAATTAGAGTTTCAGTGTTTTGTGTATCTTGTAGAAGTGTACTTCAAAATATTTCCCATTAAAACTAATAAAGATTATGAGGCAATGCATGAAAATGCAGGAAATGAGGTTCTGAAAATTTATTCATATGCATCGGTGTAATTACTCTAGCATGTAGAAGTGTTTCTTCATATTTGAGCTAAATATTTTCTTTTCCAGTTCACTGTTAAAGCAAACAGAATATGTATGCATTTTATCTAATTGTTGATTAAGAAAACCCTCCTAAAACCCTGCACCAGACCTCAGAAGCATCATTGTGCAGTGACAAAAGCTTTTTATTGCTAATTGTAAAAGCAGGGCAGTCTCCAGCAGAGAGTTGCTGGGTTGCTGACTGATGCCTTGACAGATAACAGACAATCAGTGCGACACTCCAAGATTCCCGGTGGAAAAACAAAAGACGCTTAATTTACGAACAACAACCAGGCATCCACTTAGGGATACCATTATGCCCTGGAAAAGACTCCGTGCCATGCAGACATACAATGAGCTCGCTACAAAGTAGGGAAAGCGTTGGGTTTGCCCGTGGAGGAATGGCCATGACACTTATTAAAAGCCCTGAACCCTTCTTTCCCAGCTCGGGTAGGGCTGTGTAGTGTTTACACAGCAGGTCGTGGCAACAGTGCAGAGGTAGACTGTGCTCGCTTGGAGATTTAGACTTATGTTAAGGGATTTTCTATCCCTCAGTTTGTCACAATGTTGGGTATTTGGGTATTTGTTGGAATGTTGGACTGTTGGGTATTTCAGTTCTCTACCTCAGTGTAGCGGGAGGGTGACAGCAAATGAAGCTACCAGAGGTGAGGTACAAGTCATAAGGACACTGTGGACATGGAACAAAGGTCCAGCGATTAATGGGGTTTCTGAAGCTTCTCAGTAGCTTATTACAAACAGGCTGTAGCTGGGTCCTTTTTCTTTTGAATATAAATCTCACACCCAATGCAGTGCAGGAGTGTGAGTATGAAATACAGAATTGCTATGCCAGCAAAAGGCAAGTTTTACTGAAGCAGCAAGGTGGATCTAAGCTTGTTGTATTTGCTTTCTCCATTAACAGCCCCTTTTTGCCCTTCCTGAAATCCCTGTTGTTGTTACTATTTTTACTACATGGATGCTGCCTGTGATGGCAGGAACATGCCAGCCACAAGCAAAACCACGCGGAGAGAGGTAGGTGCAGGCAAAGAGGAAGAGGAGGTGTCTGCCCCACAGCAGCAACCACACGTCACAGGAGAGCTTGGGCAGATGCCAGGGAACTGTATGAGAAAAGTAGAGGATCCCAAAACTTTAGCAACCATCTGAGGGAGGCTGAGATCTACAGATCTTTCAGAGCAGGAGCTGGCTCATTCAGAGTACATGAGAAATTCTGGGTAGGGCAGAGCTATCGAAGCAGCCCTGAAAATACAGGGTCTCTGTGCACAGTAGCTTGACTACTGTCATTTATTAGTTCTTTTGCTTTTAACTGCACTCCAGTTTTTTCCAAACTTTGTTGTCTCACTGAGCACTGAGCTGGGTGTGAAGACTATTGCCTTGTGGAATTATTTGTAGCTGCAGAGCATGGGAAGAGGAAGTGAGGGATAAAACACATCCAACCCCTGATTGGTTCCAGGAAAGGCTTGCTCCCACACCTGCTGGCTGTGCAATTAAAGCCACACAGAGTCTACCAGCACCTCGTGAGGTGCTGCGATGCAGGCTGGGTATATCCAACAGCTTGTAATTAAGCCAAAGGGAGGTTTGTCCAGGCACGGGAAAGGGGGTGTGGGGGCAAACAAATCTTTCAGACCCTCAGCACGAAATCACACCAGCTGAGAAATTTTTGGAGAAGAGCAGGGGCTTTATCAACAGAAATAAAAAAAATCCATCTGAGAAATAATATGACAATAAATTACTGACTGTGCTGAGGTTTGGTTATCCCAGGTACTCTGCATATGCTGCAAAGGCAAAGCTGATTGGAAAACTGCTGCTCCCCATGCAAGCATGTGCAGCTTCCTTACTATGATCTAGATGCTCTGCAGCACACTCGAGAGAAATGTAAGTTTTGAATCAGTCCTTAGAGAAAAACACAAGCTGTGTTGAGACACAAGCAGTGACCTTTTGACCACGTTTGGTGATTTTTAACACTGTGCTGGAATGTACACTGAACAAAGAGAACCATTTCTATGAAAACAGGTGCATTTGAACTGGTCAACCAAATGCTGCTGAACAAAGTAGAAATGCTACTGAGATTCCTGCTAGACCCCCTGGGTGGGAGCTTTCAGTAAAGACCAGAGGAAGCTATCTCTTGCATAAGATACAGTTAATTCCTGTGGCACCCTATAGCTGAATGACCTGCCATCAAAAGCTGCCCTTCTCCTCTGGCATGCAGGAATATTGTCCCTTCCCATTCATATGTACACTAGGAGCTCATGGAGCTTGCAGGAACTTGCTCTGAAGTTTGTTATTTATTTTTTTTTAACTCTCAAACAATATCCAAATTACATTCCAGAGTTGAAACAAACACAGCAGTGCACAGCTCAAAACTATTCAGCAATTTCCCTTACAAGTTACACGAAAGTGCACCTCTTACTAAAGGAAAAAGAATGCCTGTTACCTTTTTTCAGCCAAACACAACGAAGTATCCTGCTGGCAAAATCCCTGTCACTGGGTCCACAAACTTTTCATTTTTAAACTTCTTTTCCTCAAAGTTTGCTTTTTTGTTTTTACTCTAAATTACATCACAGGGATTCAAAAACTGGAGTATGTGTTAGTGCCAGAGTAGACTTTATTGCAAACTTAGTTATTTACACATTTAGTATCAGCAAATGAAATGAGATGCACTGCTTCATGCTTAGAGTCCACTTTTCACATGGCTGTTTGTGATAGGAGATCTGAGCTCATTGCATGAAACTGTGTGTTTGGGTAAATCTACAGAGGCCTGTTGGTAATTCAGACTACTGCAAAAAGTATGAAAACAGATCAGATGTGTGAAGGAATTAGAACAGTCATACTTGTGGGGAGGCTCCTGTAAAATAGGTACCTCTCCTGTAGATAGAGTATATATGGGGTTAGCAGACATCCAGACTACCAAAGACATACACTCTCTTTCCACTGAACAGATTTATATAAGTAGAGCTTTCGTCATGCTTTGGATTTTGGAGAACCACATATTCTGAGAATTATTTAATTTTTTTTAGGTTTTTTCTTCTTTTCCCCCTATGGAAAGTATGTAAATTTTCATTCCTTTTCTTTTGGAACAGTGTGAAGTCATATGAGAAATAACCATTTTAAAAATCAGCTGAGCTTTTCAAAGCCTGTGAAAACCAATTATGTGCAAATTCCCTTTGATTTGATTTAAGTGACTACCTAAGGTGCACGGGAATGGTAATCTGGCCTGCTTGATTCTTAAACAGATTATTGAGTAGAACAGTAACTAAAGGGCTAAAGAAAGGGGGACACAACGCTATGTGCTAAAGTTTAAAAACGTAGATGCTGCAACTTTGCAGATGTTATTAGGTATTACTAAGTTTTTGCAAGTCTGTTCAAGCTTTAGTGTCCTCTAGTGTAAAAAATAATTTGTCATCTCTGCAAAAGTAGAAGAAGAAGGAAAAGCACAGGTCCAAGGTATTTTTTAATGTAACAATTTTTGATTGATAGATTCCTGTTTTATTTCTTTATTCTTAACCTAGGGTTTGGACATAATTTACAACAACATCACAGCTCTATACTGTGCATGTGCTATGGCTTGCCCTTGCTTGTATCATCTGTACATTTGTGTACTGTGCCTACCCTGAAACTTATTACCAGCATTGCCAGCACTCTCTAAAGCATTCTCTAAAGTAACTGCTTTACAAAAATCCCCCCAAAACATATTAATCCTCTTCCACTTCTTCTAACAATTCCTTAGATAGCTCAATGACAGCCGTGTGCAACCAAGAGAAGCTACCCACACCCTCAGAAATCACATTTGTCTAATCTGATGTTACTTATTCAAAAGTCAGGTATTGCTGCACTGAGTCATTTTGTCTTCTCACAGTCAGTCTTTCCCGAAAATGATTCAGCCCACCTATCTGGGAGACCTTGTTTGGAATGAGGTAATTTCCTTGCTGGCGTCGGTGCTACTCACTCGCTGCTGACAATGCGAGGTGCCTAGAAGACTGGCTTAGCCCAGATTCCTAAATTTTAGATGCCTTAAGACAGATGTAACAAATTCCTTCCCAAATCCATTGAAATTTGCCTTTAAGGCATTAGAAGAGCCTTTTCCCCCTAGCTTGCTGGGAAATTTTAAAACTGCTTTGTGATCTAAGCATTGCTCTTCCCTTAAAACGGAAATACTTTATAGGAAACAGAATAAATGTTCATGGACTAAAGCTCAAAAGGATTATAGAAGGATTTAGTCTGACCTCCTGCACATTACAAGCCTCAGACTACAGATGAGAAAATAAAGTGGTTTTTTTTTCTGAATGACAACATGGAAAGTTTTACTTTCAGAGAAAAAAGGTCTTCTAACTAAATAATGGAATAATTTGCGTTGAAGGAAAATTCCTGGCAATGTACAACTTCACTTTATAGTCTTCTCTCAAGAAAAAGCAGTATATTCTTTTAGAGATTTGGTTTGATCTGGCTTGAATTCTCAAATGCTTACTGAAATGCTAGAGGTGAGTGTAAAAAGCAGAGATAGTTTTGGCTCTGAGTCTCTTTAAAAATCAGGTTTGTTTCGGGGAAGATTTAATGATCTGTTTGCTTCTCTAAACATAGTTTTATAACTTCTCAGATGAATATTCAAAGGAAACCGCAATCATTATCCTGAGCTTTTTGTTGAAGGAAGCCAAGTAAACCATAGATAGGAGACTTTGTATCTCAGAGACAGACCGTCAGCTTTACAGGAGCAAGATGCTTTTCCTACGGGCGTTTGAGTAAGTGAGAGCAATTAAAACTGACGTGGCATTGTGCAGCTACTTGGGCCAAACATACAATGGCTGTATTATATATTACAATAGACACTTTATTTGTTGTATTCCTGCTGTGGATTTCTCTTAGCAATATATGTCTAGTGAAGACGGTAATTGTGCTAGCTGCCTTCCTTTTAGTCTTGCGTAAGTCTTTATGCTTATAGGATATACAATAAATACTTATGTATATATANTCTTATACTTGGAAAGCCTATGTGGTCTGAATCCATAGGGAAATTCAAACAGTGGCCCTTTGCTGCAGGCCACATTATCACATTGATTTTTGTTATAAAAAGTGATTTTATTCAGTGCAATTTGACCTCAGATTGGTCTTGGAATATGCAAAAAGTAACATTCTGCATCTGATAATCAGGAGGGGTCAACTTGAAATTTAGATAGAGGCTGCTCAGGAAGTAAAAGTCTGCTGTTATAAAAGAAACTGCAGGTCACGTCTCTGCTTCGTAGTACATGTTGGAACAGACAGAGACCAGAAGGCATGGAGCCTGGTTCCACGGGGCATACTCTTATCTCTGAGGCTGCAGTGGCCATCTCAGAAAAGTCAGGGAAAGCATTGTGTAGAGTGGGTGAAATTAGCTCTTGAGTTATGGTATGTAATTATAGGTTATGGTATAGAGAACAGTTTGTATAAAATAGATGTATTTTGTTTCTATTCTTTCTCATGGCTGTCTGTGAAGCTTTCAGCTCATACCAACCACCAAGGTCTTGATATTCCACCAATTAGTAAAGGTGAAGATCATGAATACCTGTGTCAAGGAACTGAACTAATGTGGTGAGTGAAGACACTGAGGGATGGGTGTGTCAAGTGGGGTCATTGTCCCCTGTATAAGATGGTCCCAAATGTGCCACCCAAGATGTGTGGTGGCTGCCTTGCATGAAGTATTTGACTGCACCTGAAAAAAAGGGACGGTGTAAGATCTGTTTGTTGCCTTTTAGGTTTTGTTTTCTAGTCCCAGCTGCATCCTTCTCTGCAGTAGCCCCGCCTTGCTTTCTAGGGAGTTAACATCTAGTGTGCCCAAATCGTATACCCCTGAGACATCCTACCAATGAACATGAGCCATAAGAGTACATTCCTGAAGGCTGGTTGTGGTGAGATGGCCAAACATTTTCTCATTAAAAGTTCTCTGCAGGCTCTGAGGTTAAATTTTTAACCTGATGATTCTTCTCAAAAAAAAAAAAAGAAAAAAAAAAAAGGCATTCCTCTGGAGGAAGACTTTTGGCTGCAGGCCAGGACACAGCAGCCAGGGAAGTGACAAAGGCTGGGTGGAGGGGTTGGGGTGCAGGCGTAGCCTGGAGGGAAGGTGACCCCCCTGGAGGCAGCTGACACCACAGGCTGGGTTTGGGAGAGTGCCTTTGGCTGCAGATAGTGCAAATGCATTTGGGATACTTGGCTCCTAACCATGGCGCGTTTCCGTGGCACACACACCTCCCTGACAACCACACGCTGTTACTTAATGTGGGAGGCTGCTGTGATTATATACTAACCACAGTGCTGGGAAATTATTAACCCTCCTATAATAACAGAGCTTTAAAGTGTCCATTTTTATCACCTTCCGTGCCTATCTTGCAGCCTGTGTCAGTCCTCTGTACTTATTTAACACCATCTGTGGAGAGATTTTTCCCCTTGATTTGTAGTAACATCATCAGACTGTGAAATTGTTTTCCTCTCGTCTCAGCTCTCCTGGAATTCTTCCTGTTTCTGGTTTGGTAGATTTGTTCTGAAGTCCTCTTCATCTTGGGCACCTAGGAGACAACATGTGGCTTTTCAGCCTTTTTTGATTTGTGAGCTCCTAAAAATTTGTAATGAAAGTTCATACTGTGGTACAGTGTAGTTAGGCCTGCTGGCATTAGACTTACTATTCATAGTTACCTTTCCTTGACCTTCCAGAAACAGGCTGTGCACTATAAATACTGGTTATAAAGCTGTGGTTATAGGCATACCAGTATTATATCCATTTCAGTGCCCCAGTGACAACAAAGGAGACCCAGGATGAAACATAATCAGAATCACAGAGTCTAAATGTAGCGTGAAGAGCTAGAAAAGCCATTATATAATCATACCCATTTTATTAGAGGTAATTTGTACATGTGCCACACAAGCCCACTTTTTTGTTAGCGGGAGTAAAAGGGTCAGAAATTTCTAACAGACAGTTAAATGTACATTTCAGATGATTCTGATTTCAGGCGTAAATAAGGAAAGCACAGAGGAAGCTTTCCTGAACATCTTGGCTTAACAAAAAAAATCACCAGATTATTTTCAAGAAATTCAGCCCACTCCAAAGTCATAGTTAATAGAACTATTCACAAATGCATTAGCTGCAGCAGATATATTAAAACAAAAGAGGGGAATGGTCACAGTATTAATTTTAATAACCAACATCTCATTCTTAGTATCTCTTCAGTTTTGTAACCTTGTTTCTTTGGAAAATACAGTCAGAGTCAGTTGCAAGACACAAAACAGACCAAAACCCTCTCTGCTTTGATTCCAATTGTGGACATAATCACATTCACCCATCCCATGAATTGCCTCTTCCCAAATATCTGTATATACATCTAATGCTAAGAAGATATACGGCAAATTTCCATTTCAAGCAATAATTTCATAAACCTCAGTCCTTATGAAGAATAGAGAGTTCCATGCCAAGGGGAAATTCTCAGCAGTCAGAAGATACAGTGGGGTTGATAAGCACCTTGTTCTTCCACTTATGCATGGTGGAATAGAAATACTGGGGAGACAGCAGATATTGATTTGGTTATGAACAGAAGGATGTTAAGCACAGTTAGTGAGCACACTTAGTATAGAATCAAGAAAATCTCCTTCCCTTTGGGAATAATTGATCTTCATGTAGCCCTTTATTTAGCCATAGATTGCATCTGAGATGAGGAATTTGTTTAACTCCAATGATCTCAGCACAGGAAACTTTGAGTATGACCTAGACATTAACTTCTTTCACTTTTTTGCCATCAAATAGGTTAAAAAGTGACTTTCTGCATTGCATTTTTAAGATACAACCAATTTTCATCCTTACTGAAACTGTTCCTGCTCTTGCCCTTCTGTATGTCAATTCAGATGACCCTTCTAATGATGAGCATGAAAATGAACTTCTGGTTCTCTTCGTTGTATTCTTTAGGGAACGTTAAGTAGAAAACAGGGGAAAATGCATAAAAAGCCATACTACTAGCTTTTTCTGCCAAATTCTGCCAGAAAAAAAAATTTCTGCCAGAGTGGTTAAACTCTTTTCATAATTAAACTTTTTGGCTTTCATTAGTGGATGAGCTAATAATCTTAGACGATATTAAGATTTTATTCGTCTTTTGGCATTACAGTGGTCGGGACAAAGCCTTGAAGGAAAGCTTCACTGTTAAATAGCAAGGGTTTTTTTGATGCTACAGCTTGTCTTACAGGATGCAATGTTTCATTTCCGGATTCCAGATGAAGCATAGTTCTTGTCTAGAGAGTCAGTGTATCCATATCATTCCATCTTGCAAATTGGAGAGGAATTTCATAGAGTCTTAAACATAATAGCACATTGCATGAGTTAGAACCTTTCGCTTTTTAGAGTCACTTTTGGGACACTAGGAATGGAGAGAAAATACTGCATGCAAATGTAGGAGTGAAGGTTTGCAGTAGTGCATATTTCCTCCGAGCAACTTGCTAGCCTGACATATCTATCTTGGGCTGAAGAGCAGGCATCCAGAGTGATTTGACAGAGCTTTTGAGCACATCCACTTGCCCATGTCTGCTGAAACTAAGACGCTTCATTTGGGGTTTCTAAGACAACAGTTTGGGTTCCACATTGCCTGATTAACCCTGCCTGGTCAGTTTGATCTGTGGCCTTTTCTCCTCTTGATTTGTAGCTTTACAAGGTCAGCAGACTACTGATACTCTTTCAGTTTGTGTTTTGAAAGCCAGAATAAACATGAAATTCTATCACTGTGCAAAGCCCTAACCATCTCCCTGATCCGTCACTAATGCAGATGTGACATGGCAGCAGCATTGTCCCCAGCCAAGACAGCCACAGACACAGTTACTTGCACAGCCTGCAGCACCATCAAGAATGAAAGTGAGATCTGAAATCCTTCTTATTTTCCATCTGTCATGCCAATCATCCCACTTGCTGACATCTTGAGAACAGCATGAGTGGGATAAATGACTTTGTGGGGTAGGTCTAGTGACTTCCTAGGGATAGTGTCATGGGTGAATTTGATGCCTTCCACCCCTTATAGGGTGAAAATGCTGAGACAGGAAAAACACTAGAATTCTTGAAAAAAAATCAGTATTAGCTAACAATAGTCTGCAGGCTTTTTATCATGTCAAAATATGGAATGAATACAATTAATGGAGGCTGGACTTCTGCTCATTTCAACTATTATTCTGCTGATCTGCATTGCAATATAACCAGCCATACTAGTATAAATACCAAAAAGCAAGCCCTAGCTGAGCTTTTTCCTGTTGATCACTGTTCATCTGTAGCTGCAGTATCACAGTAGTTGTCCATAAAGAGTAGCAGCTAATGGTGGAATTCCAGATCTCCTTAAAGCCCATATAAGATGTGGGAAAATTACCTATATTCTGTATTGGTGTCATTGTATGTTTGCATTCCTCACAGGCAAGTTTCAGATGTAGGACTCCCTGTTTTCCAGATTAATGATGTTCTTCCCTTCACATGGTCATTCCAGCTGCTCGTGTCAGGGCAGCTTCCTTAGGAACATGAGGAGAACTGAGTTTGTGGTCCGGGAGCAATAGGTACTACAGCTCTCTGCAGAAGCCAAAGACTTTGCTGTGATGTAGAGGGCAGAGGGGGGCTGTAATTAAAAGCTGATCTACTCTCTTCCATTGAGCACAGCTGGAGCGAATCCTTCAGCCTCAGTAGGGCTGAGGAGGGATCAAAAGGGGCTGGAAAATGAAAGCCACTGCTGTTGCTTCAGAATAGGAGCTGTAAGATAGTCCTTCCCTGGCATGTTGTTGTCTTCCCTGTCAGAGACAGCAGTCACAGATGCCTTATTTTGCTGCATAGTTCTTTCAAACACTCTTTGCCTAAGTGGGGATTTTGTACTTGGTAGTCTGGAAGGACTTTGGATTGGGACACACCCTCATCTTGTAGCTCATGAGAGATGGGTCTGTGGTGGTCTTTGGGTGCTGGTGGCCTGTATTTCAAGTGCAGCATCCAAATTGTAGCACTGCCACATGAGCAGTGGTGGGGCTAGGTTAAACCACAAAGAGGATTGTAAAAAACCTATCGAAGGCTGGTGGGGCTGGAACCACCAGACCCCTTTGGTGCCATGCTCAGCCTGCCTCATCCTGCTGGCAAAAACTCATTCCCCAAAGAGCTGCTGCTACCACCTGCCTTTCAGCAGCTCCTGGAGCACCTCTCACCTTCAGAGCTTCAGACTAGCATGGGGAAGAAAACACAAAACAGACTCCTGCATAGCCTTAAAATGCACACTAGGCTCAAGTTTATCAGCATAAGAATCATCCACAGCTGATTTTGAGACTTATCACCTCCTTTCTTTTGTCCAGTGCCCTGTCTGGCCAGGAGTCACTTCAAACGAAGGTCTGGTCTGAAGGATGGTGCCTCTGACAAAACATAAGTTCTCTGACTCCATCCCTTGGTTTGGGTAGTGCATGTGGACTTGAAAATCTAAGATTGTGTCAAGGCCAAGAAGGCTGGTAATTATCCAGTTCCAAAATTGTTTGAGCAATAAAAGGATTAACAAAGTTTTTAGAATTATAATTATGATCTATTCTGCAAATTGCTCCTAAAGCTTCCTTAATTCCCTTTCTGTTCTCTTTTTTACTTTCTTTTCTTTCCTTTGTGGTTTAGGAGCAATTTGCTGCTACACTGAAGTGTAAATGTCTGCCTAGGACAGAAGGAAACTGCTGATCTGGCACACAGATTTCAGCAGTAGATGATTTTGTTTCACTAGAGCTTGGAATGATGATGACAGATGTTAGCTCCTGCAACAGAAACTCTGCATAAAGCTGCTCTGAAGCAGCCATCAGATCTTTACACTTGCTAATCAAGTCACAGTAAAAGTGCTAAACTTCTCACTCCCAATGTTGATCAGGTTTGGTGCTAGACTTCTAATTGTATCACCAACTGACATTTTTGGCATTCTATTGGGCCTTTATAGCACAAGAGGCTGTGAGGTAAAAAGGTTTTGTAGATTTCTTCTGAAAAGGAAAACAAACAGTGAATACTTTTATCATGTGTGGCCATGATCCCATGGCTGGGCATCCCTTGTTTTCACGATGAGGCTTTCATATGAAGCTGAAAGATATTTTTATGATGTTTAGTACATACACATAAAAAAATAGTGCATAGACTGTTTATTGAAATTTGTTGATTTTGTTTCAGCTCTGTTTGCTTAGGTGGCAGACATTCTGGGGTCCTGTCAGCAGATCTAGCCCAGTCTCTGATGAACAGAGGCATCACACTTGTACCCAGGGGTTATCAAAATTCTCAGTGTACTTTCCAACAAATAGCACTACAGTACACTGAACTATCATATTTTTGGTGTCAGTATACCTGAGCTATTGGCCACCCAAGTCTTCTGCCCTGCTTTGCACTGTCCCACTTCTTCCTTCAAGAGCTCTGGTCCTCATGCAGCTTCTGCTCCAGTGGAGGAAAGTAGTGTTTCCAAAGGGCAGTGCTAGGGAAAACATCCAATGTCCTGGAGTACAGAGGGGAAGCACCACCTGTTCTGTCCTTGCCAGAAAGTCACAGCTCAGTAGCATCACTGCCCATAGAAATGCCTCAACACCTAACAGTGGATTCTCTGCATTGCTGGGGTTCTCCAGCACCACAGGTTTCTCCTGGATCAAGTGTGGGCACATAATCATATTTCTGTCAAATTAGTCAAGGCACAGGATGATGTTTGGGCCAGCTTTATGCTTTTAAGTTGGGTTTATGCTGGCTATGGGAGGAGAGACAGTATCTGACCTGGCAGAAAGTGTGAGTTGTAGAGGCAGTGATACCTCATCTGGCATAAAACCTGTCAGTACAAAATTAAGTCATCATTTTTATTTGAATTGGCAGCCTAGCTCATTCTGGATCAGCACTTTCATCATGTGTCTGGCAACATTTCTGACGGAGTATTAACAGCCTTAAAGCAGGATTTACTGAGATGTGGGACCACAAACTTATTGTTTGAACTTACACTGATAAAAAGGCAGGGAGCTACTGGGTGGTGGTTTTTACCAGGTTTCAGAACACTCCTACTCAGAGCAGTTTTCTACTTAAGAACAATTTCCTCCTTCATGAAAAAATACCCTCAAAATTCCTACCTAACCAATAAACCCCACCCCAACACAGAAAATCCATGGATTAAAGGATCATATGTAACTTTTGACACTCTCCCCCAAATTAAACCTTTTGTGTAAATGGAGAAAAGAATCCTTTCATGGAGCAGAAAGTCAACAAAGCGTAAATCACTATTTTGTTTGTTCTGTTGCTAGACATGCTGAACAAGAAACCGCCGCCAGACCTGTGAAATTCTCCCATTAATCCTACTGGAGTGATTACATCCCATACTTTTGGAACTATGAAAAAATGTTTAAACATATTCCACTGACTAAAATGTAGTATTTTCCTGGTTACAGCAAGGATGATGTTACATGCTAGTTAGAATACTTGAATTAAATGACTTTCAATACCTTCTTCTTTTCTTCTCGTTTTCCAAAAATTATTTGAAAATAGAGTGGTTTAAAAACATAACATAGCTTCCAAAGAATACAAGGCATTAGGTAAAAGTTTAGTCTTTCAATATTTCTGTTTGCCACTGAATCCTTGGAGTAAAAACAAGCACTCTTTTACCCAGTTTCTGCAAAGCACTTGCCTTTTGTTTCAGACCCAGTACAGGCAGCTGAATGAGGTAATGCCTAGATCTCCTAGTCCAGGAATGTATTCAGACAGGGCACTGACATAGGGTAGGAGGATAATACCTGCTCTTTTGTAAATTCAGGGTGAACTTCCACTCAGCTTCCAGACTGCTGTGCTCAGAGTTAAGAATTAAGACTGCTTGTCTGAACACAAAAAATTGACTTCAGTTTACACACTGATACAAAGATTCCCATCAGTGCCCTCAAATGCATTCAAAACACATTCTGTGTTTGAACACATAAATATATGTTTTAAACTAAGAGTGTCTTGTGACAAAATTGCATCAAGTGAGTCTGTTAAACACTACCCTGTCCTCAATAATAGTACCATTTTCAAATTCTTTCATTTAGAACCAGGTGCTGAAACAGCTTTCCTGAGGTAGATGGTGAGCGGATCCTGGTTCTGACTGAGCTACAGTGATCCTCTGAAAACATAAAAGAACCCCTCTGCACAGTGACCATAAAAACACAGATCTGTTTCACCATTAGAAACCAGAATAATTTTCTTTAGACATCAAAATCAGACAAGCGTAATTTTCAGAAGTACATTAAATAGTATTTATTGAGTTTGCAATTTCAGGGGCAAAGCTATAATCTCAGTCCCAGCTAATCACACACAGTGGCACATTGCCCTCATGTTCTTTCATCCATTCAACAAATGAACAGTAACATGGAACATCATAAAGAGGGGGGTTGAAAAAACAACCCTATAAGTGTTTTGAAAAAAGGAAGCAAACTGAAATCTTGTTCTCATTCACAAATACACTTGCCTTCTTGATTAAACATACTATGTTTTTATGGCAGAACAGACTCACCCTCCCAATGTTTGGGAGAAGGCATGGAATGGCTGATCTGAAAGAAAGTAAAACTATGCAGAACACAGAGCTCTTCCATATGACCACAATAACAGCTAGATGGTTAATACAGACTTCAGACTGCAAAGAATTGCTCACATGAGGGAAGTACATTTTCTTCTCAGCAAGTCTTTGTGTCTGGACTGATTCTGTGGGTGCATATGGTTAAAAAACCACCAAGGGCCTGCCTGTAAAATCTTAGGCAGAGGTTGTTTTCATTTTCACCATGGTGACCATTCTGGATCATTAAAAAAGTTATCACATAATATACACAGAGATTCATATTTACAGAATAAATGGCAAAAGAGGGAATTAGATACAGTGACATTTATGTCCAGGCATTAATAAACAAGATCCCTTGAATAGACTAGGGATTATTCACAGTTCCTTTAAGAAAGTCCTTTTCTCTGCACAAGAGTCCTCTTGTTTTGCAAAAGAGAGCTAGCAGGATGGCTCACTGTAAGAAATAGTTGCTTGCTCTCCCTTAAACCATGGTCATGACCTTCAGAGAGGCAGGTTGGAACCTCCTTATCTTCTTCTTTAGTGCCTTTGAAGCTTTGATGCGACAGATTTTGGGCACTGGAGGAAGAGGCCTGGAAGAGGCCTGGACAGTCACAGATTGTCTGACTCGACCTTCAGGCCAAATCAGCTCACCTTCATCCCCCTCATCATAGTCAAGAGCAAGGCTGCTGCTGTTACTGCTGCCATCCAAATCGCTGTCACTGGACTCACTGTCCCCAAAGCGGTTGGCTGTGAAATCGCTGATCTCCCCTTCACTGGTCTCTGCGATGGTGGAGTGGAAGAGGGAAGAGCAGTCTGCGGAGTACTCGGAGTGATCTGACTCGCTCTTGGCGTACTCTCCGTGGCGCTGAGCCTTGGAGCAAGCCCTCATGCTGACGGTGCGCAGCACGCCAGCTCTCCTTGCCGGCTGCCTTGGTGCTCCCAGGCCAAAGCTGTGAGACAGGCTGGCCGGGTGGGCCTTGGCAGAGATCTCCACCGTGGATTGCCACTTGCGCTGCTTCTTCTTGTTGGCTGTGTCTACGCAAGGTGCTTCAAGGGAATACAGCGCATTGGCAGAGGCTCCATAGAGCTCCGGCCTGGATGGCACAGTGGGGAGCCTGACCTGCACAGGGAACAGACTCGACTCCGAGCATGATCTGCCAGCCATGTCACCAGAATACGAAGGTCTGCGCACGAGGCCCTTCATTCCTTGTGGTCTTTGGAGCTGATTCCACTCAGCAGGCAGCTTGGTGGCCCCATGAGACCCTCTTACCTTGTCTGTGCAGAAGGCTTGCTTCCCAGGCCGAAGCACTTTTTCGCTGTTCCTCCTCTTTATCTTCACTGCCTTTGTTTTGGAGCTGGCAAATTTTACCCGGACTTGGTGGGATTCTGCAGGGACAAACTGAGCATGAACAAACTCAGCTCGTGCCACTCGTTCGTGACCCCCAGCATAAGCCAATTTGGCATTGCCACACCTTTTGATGGGCAGTTTTTTGGGTGGGACAGCTTTAGCATTCCAGGTGTCTGGGCTGGAGTCCTCCTGACACAGCTGTGAGTAGGACAAACTGCGCTCCATGCTGCTCTCTGTTGCTTCTGCCAGAGGAGAGCCCCTTGCTGCTGACTTGGCAGGATAACAACTATTCACAGCTGATGGCTCTGTGTCAGGCTGAGTGGATGACGGCTCTTCATTCACACAGCTCACGGTCTCCTGCTGCTTGGCACATTCCCCCTCTGGCACCTCTCTTGACAGCTTCCCTTCGGCTTTGTTGCTTTCCAGAGAACTCGTCTGTTTTTCCAGCTGGCTACTGCTGCTGTTAATTTTCACTCCACCAGTGCTGGGGGTTATAATGAGTCTCTGGTGCATTGTGGCTGGCTGGCCCTTTGGTGAAACCCACTCAGTGGCCTCAGCCTGACTGCTTCCTTTGCATCTTGTCAGCTGCAATAATTTATTGATGTAACCCCCTGGCCTGGCCTCAGTGGTTGGCCTAGTCTTAATCAAGCTGGGACCTGTCATAGTAGGCATAGGTTTGCTGGGAGGAGCTTGGAAGTCTGATTCTGGGGATGTTCCCACCAGGGAGAAAAGGGGACTTTGTAAAGCCACTGCATGAAGGGGGCTTGGGTAAGGATATACATCAATGCCATTCTTGGAGACCAAGTCATTCTGGAATTTGGGGTCCACACTGAGCATATGCACGTCTGCATTATGGCACAGAGGCAACATAGATTTGGGATCCGTCTCCTTCTGATAGCTAGTGTCTGCTGGAATGAGTCTTTCCAAGTCACCTATATGGTGGATGAAAATAAACAACCTAATTAAATCACAGACAATTACATTCAACCTGGTTCATGCTAGATGTGCTATTTCAGAGAGATGTGATAGCTTTTACTAGAATCAGTAGCATGAATAAAGAAAATAACTTCAGTCTTCCAAGGTCACTGAATTACTTTAAAGCTTTTATTCACCTAAGCATAGCAGAGATTAGAATTTCTTTTAATGCTAATAATAAAACTCTTACCTTTGGAGGCAATTTAAACTGTGCTACTTGGATGAAAGTATATCTGTGCATATGTAAAAATGTTCTAAAATATCACAGACTAGCAGGAACCCAACTAGACAAAATCAAGGGATTATTTTATTTCTTAGCAGGGAAGCCATAGAAGAATGAACAGAAGAACCTGTATTTCCACAGATGAAAAAAAATTAAGGGTAACTACTTAGGCAGATGGGAAGCACAGTCCCTGAAGACGACATTTATGGACACCAATTCAGATCTCTTAAATTTTGGAGTACCGTCAAGGTTGCTGTAGTTTACTCTCGACTGCAGCACCCTCCTCCCAGAAGCATCTCTGGTGCACAGAGAGGAGAGGCTGAAAAAAGATTGTCCCATCCAGACATGTCGTTCAACAGAGCACTATGGTGCTCTGGGACTAAGCACCCCAGGGACTAAGAATACTGGAACCAGTTAGTTTGGATTTCTTTGTACTTCAATGCAGACTTCAGTGCCAGTAAATCCTCACCTAAACAATCTCCTGGATGCTTCATGCTAACATGAAGCCCAACCATCATATTTAACTACATCATTCATAAACTATGTGAATAATCACATGATGACTATCTATGTCCTGTGACAGAAAGCTTTTAAAAGACTCCAAAATTTGGGGTTGTCTGCAGGGTCCTACCTATGCAGAGATCTACTGCAAAAAAGGTTAGGATGATGGTTTCTCTAACAACTTAATTTCATAATGAAAATTCTTTAGGAAATCGTTGGCAGTGTGTAACAGTGCTCTCCTGAGCAAACAAACCAGAAAGGAGTCAAAAGCATGCTGTGGTTGCAGTTTCTCAGCAAGCTTTCTGCTTGCCACTGAAAGAAAAGGCAACTGGTCTACACCTGCAGTTTGCTCTTAGGCGAGGAAGAGAGAAATTTCTTCCCCTCTCCAAATGATGATTTTCTGAAGTAAAATCGTGCTTCACTTTCTGAAATGTGGTCAACTTTGTAAGAATTGTTTCTTCAAAACTATACCCACTACTACCCCACCACTTTTGTTTCTTACCATGAAGGAAGTAAGAGGTTGTAGCCAGGAAGAGGGGAAATGATATTGGAAAAAGGAAGATGGGATGAAGGAGGTCTGCAGTCTCTTTCCCATACACCTACTCAGTATCAGCTATCCCTTTTTTTGCTACTCTGCCTCTATATCCCAAAAAACATAAAGCCCCTGGGGTTTCAGCAACATGTTGCAAGGCAGAGAAGTTTCTGAAAGAGCAATCTGAACATGGAAGCCATGGATCATGAAGCTCAGCTTCATCCCCAGCCTTTGACAAGCCTTGAGAAGACTTTGCTTTTATGCTATAATTACTACCATCTCTTCAGGTGTGTCTACACACCTAAGTATAGCCTAGGTGGCCTTTGTTTCTGTTCCAAAAAGCCAGAGGTGAGTTTGCTCAGGTCAGGTAGCTGTGGGAATGATTCCAGAGTGACACATTACTTGAAATGATGTTCCCCATGGCTTCCCTGTTTCCATAATGGAACTGCTACACATCTCGCTGGATCACTCTAAGAATTGTACTGACACAATATTCCTTTGAGGCCATGGAAGAAGCCGTGGTAGGAAGTGATATGATGTCACTTTGCAGACGGTAAACAAGAGATTTGGAATGTTAGTGGACTTGTCCATTTTGTTGACAGGTACGATTCAAATTCATGGCTGATCCACTATTAGTCTTATGATTGCTTTCTAGATAGTCAGTTAAGTTTTCACATCTGTTGAGCCTAACTGTGCAAAATAAATTATGAAGAAGAGTTATTGTTTGAGTCCACATTAATTTGTGTAAATAGGAAATTTTGAGTTTACTTAAAATCTTTCATACATCCCTGCAGTTTCACACAAGATATTTCAAATACTGAAACTTTTCTGATTTCACATGCAGGTCATTTTAAAAAAGTATCTCAATATTCATTAGAATTTTATCTCATACACTAGAGTATTATTCCATTTCTAAATACATAGGTTCTCATATTTGTTATTTTTTCATCCTCATATCTGTTACTGTTTAAAAGTATCTGGAGTACAGAGACAAGAGAAAGTTGGACAGTAAATTGTTTGGCTCTGTGGTTTTGATCAATTCTCATTTTGTGTATTGAAAATGAGTACTAGATATTAATTACACATGGCTAAACAAGGTCCTAAAAGTAATACCCAGGAATCTGCCTTTCTCTTGAATGAAGTATCCAGATCTGCCATCAATTACCTGTGGAAACTGGCCTTGGTCTGGACCTGCCAGGAGTCCCAGAAACATCTCTGCCAGCTGCAATCCGACATCCATCGCTGACATAGGCTCCCTGCTGCTGGAAGCTGGTGGTGTGCACTGTAGTTTCGTCTGCAGACTTGGGTCGGTAATCAAACACACTGAGCCTTGCTCTAGCGTGTTGAGAGCTGGGCAAGAGACTGGTGCGGGAGGAGGAGATGGACTCACTGTACACAGAGGTGCAAGAATTGGAGAGTGAGCAAGAACCACCATCACTCAGGTCATAGAATCCTGCAGAGTTAAAACAAATACGTTATTTCATATTTACAGCAACTAAACATGCTCTGTGGAAGAAAAGTGCAGAGAATAAAATAAATCTTCATTTGCTTTGTGCCACAAGCCTAAATTTATGACCATTTATTTAGGTAACATTAGCAGAGGTATAATCTAATTCAACCAACTTTTATTTGGCTTCTGCATATTTACTTAGGCCCTGAGCCAGCTTGGCATGCACTTGCCTGCTTAGTTCTGAGGGTGGAATGGGATAAAGTGCAGCACCATCATTTACAGTTCTTCACTGGAGAATGTCTTCGGGGACTATGATGCAACTGGTGTAAGACAGGGACCTCTGACACTGTAACTTGTGCTAGGTGCTTACAAGCACAGATTGGATGGGCAAGTAGTGATGCCTTAATAATTTCTAGTTTTTTACTCTTCATGTATCTGTAACTTATTGTAGTTCCGTGCTTTTTACAAAGTGCTGAAAACCTCTGTTCCCAGCTTCTTTAGCCAAAAAAAATCCCTCTGAATAGACATCCAAGGACACAAAAATATGTAAACAACTATGAACTGGGGCGGGGGGGAAGCGAGTCTGGGGTGGTTAACATCATCGCCTAAGGGAGCGATTGGAGAATTAAGGGCCAATATGCCAATAGGACAGACCTTATAAAAGGTGAAGGGCTTGTGACCCAGTGTCCATTTTGGGTGTAGTCCCTTGAGGGGGATTTTGTTTGCCAGAATGTACCTTCAAGGCCTTGAATAAATTTGTCCATTTTTTTATACTCCTAATTTGTCGCCTTCTGTTTCAGGTAGCCTGATTTTAGGCATCAGTAGAGTAAACCTAGCCTGTGATCAGAGCTGCCAAGTCTATCATATCTGGAATGTCTAAGGGCAGAGAATGGAGACTATCTTCTCTCTCCAGGTCTTGAGATCATTTCCAGTTAATTTCTGTAGCATTAAAAAAGGCCCTGTATAAATTCAAGGTAGGAAATTTTATTATTCCTCTCTTTAACAGAGAAGAAATATTTTCTTTTGAACTATGTGCATGTGCCTAAGCACACAACTCCTGAACTTAAACACACAACAGAAATGTGCACTTTTTATATCCACTTTTTATAAGTACCAGGCTGCAAATCCATATGCTGTATTAAAAAAAAAAATCTTTCCTTATCACTGAAGACTTGAGGCTTTGCAAAAATTCTGTTTAAAAGAACTACTTTCATTGTCTCTGACTAGATAACAGAAACCGGTTTTAACAGACATCTGAGCTATAAAAGTCTGCTCTCTCTGTGAATCAGACCAGAAACCTGATACCCAGTATCTTTCTGTTCATGAGAGCTTTACTCTGTTGGGGTAGTTTTTCTCAGTGTCTTTTAATAGTGCTATTTTGCGTCTACATAAATTCATTTGACTGGAGCACTGCAATAGTGATTTTCAAAGCCCTAGAGAGGTTCAGAACCCTTCCTGGATTCAAGCAGAGCATTGATATTGATGTTGGACTCCTTCATTTCTTTTAAGTACTCAAGCCATTTTGCCAGAGGTCATTCTACACTGCACAGGGTAATCAATAAGTAAATGTCTCCTTCTCCTTCCATGTGTGGCTACAGGTTTCATTTAAAAAAATTAAAAATCCAGAAAGAATGCTTCTTGAGTGAGTGAGCACTTTCCAATTAGATCAACTTTGCAGGAGAATTCCTAGCAGCTCTGTGAGCCCACTCTGTTCCAGATGACTATTATCCACCTCAGCCACGGGGCCTTGTTCCTGACCAAACAATACGAGTTTTGCTTAGCAGCTGACACTCATAAGTTCCCTAGCACCATACCCCTGGTAATAAATAGCCAAGCGTACATTACCTGAGCTGGGCCGGCTGTCACTGTCCAAGTATTCACTGGAGGTCTTACTGACGTCCAATTTCAGCTCACTTATTCGCTGGTCTAGCTGATCCAGGTGGCTTTTCAAGCCGACATCCTGTCTCCTCAAACGAGACTATATCAAGGGAAGAAGGAGGAAATGAAGAATAATCACAGTTAGAATCTCAGCAGCAATGCATGACTTCAGGCCACCTGTGCCAGCCAGATTCTACTCTCATGAAGTGTTTTCCTTAGCTAGGGACTGTTGCAGTTGATCCTCTCTAATGAGACTGACGTAATGGACAAGGACAAAACATTTTGCTTCTTAGTACATGTTGTCTTCTGGCCAGCAAAACATGTTCTCAAAACTCACTCTAAAGATACTTACTTTACTTTTGTCTTTTTTTTACACCCATCACAAGAACTGTATCTCTAAATAGGACAGAAGTCTTTCGACTAATTAACATATTCTTATTGCTCTACATTTTGCCATACACTGCCTCTGAGCAGAGGAGGAGATAAACATTATGGATTGTCTGCATAAACTCTAAGATCTGCCGGATGAAAGGAAACCACTGTGGCTGAGGTATCTTATTGCCACACAAAGCACAGGCAGCATACCCACTGCAGTAAAACCCTTGGCTTTAATGACGTCTTTATAGTTGAAAGGATACACTACAAGAATTGTGACATCTATTTCACTGCAAATTTTCCTTGCTCGTCTTGTGGCCAGTTATTTCCATGCATTTGATGCAAGGAGAATGTGGCATTTGAATATGGTGGGAAAATCACTGTATTTAAAATAAATGGTGCCTCAAGATTGTGAATAATCCTTCAGAAGCTTGCAACTAGATCTGTTGCCTGCTGCAATCACTGACCAGGCTGATCTGAGGTAACAGCTCCCACAGTTGCTCCCCCAGTATTTATGCCGTCAGCTTGGCGAGGCAGATGGCCAGGCATTAGGTACCAGCCAAAGAACCACAGTTGGTTTCTGTCACAAACTTCGCACATGGCACTTGGCAAATTTTCTAAAGCCCAGTCACTATTTAGGCAGCTTCTAATTATATCACACCTCACCATCCATCCTACAGTATTTTACAGAAAGGTGATCTCTTGAAGTTGGTTGTAAAGTTGTGATCAAAGCCCTCAAAGCAGATGGGTTTCCACTCGGTAATGGTAAGAAAAACATTATAAAGGTTCTTCTTTATGTGTACATTTCATATTTAAAAACCCAAAGTGGCAGTTCTAGCACCATTTCCAACCTCAAATATTAAAAACCCCCAATACCCAGGTCCCTTGAACCAATTAAAGTATCTTAAAAATTAAATGATGTGGAGAAAATCAAGATCAGTATGTACACATTTTTTGCCTCCACTTTCCTTTTGCATGAATTATTCAGCTTTTAACATTTGTATTTTTAGGTTTCTTCACAGCTATAAATACTACAAGAAAAGAAAGCTAAGATCCTAAGATAATCAGTAAATTATTAGAAATCATGATGCAAGTAAGACAAAAAAAACAAATGTCCTGAGTTTCACAAGAAAACTCTTGGAGCTGGTGATGCTGCTGAGAAGGAAAAAAAAGGTATTTTTAGCATGCTTTTAAAGAGAACTGGAGGAACATATAAGACACAAGAAATAAACCTCCTTTTTGTTAGAGTCACACATCTAGAAAGGCTTACACTCAAGAGGCTCATTAATGCTTCCTAGGAAATCCATAGTGATTTTCCCTCTTCCTGTTTCATATAAACAAAAAAGAAGGGAAGAACTGGATAATAAAGGAGATTTTCTATTCCATCTGAATGATGAATGTATGACCTCCTCAGTACTTCTTTATTTCCTGGTAAAAAAGCAAAACCATACAGTGCCTTCTTTAATCCCACCTACTCAGGAAATCACAAAGTTTTGTTTTCATGGCTGGAATTAATTGCTTAATGATTAATGTTTTGCTAGCCAATCCCTCAGTCTGTGGTTTCTGATTAATGACAGAGAGGCCACAAGGCTCTCAGGTATTCAAACATTATTTATTATACCTCCAGGTTCTGTCTGCGCTTTCACAGCATTTTAAACAACACACATGATTTACATCATCGTTTTTAACCCTTTTATGATGCCTCACACCACTGGGTTTTCGTGTTTCCAGCAGCCACCATGGCTTTGATCTTTCAGTTAACTACTTCTGCACTCTAAGAGAAGCATTCCTCAAACCATTTGGATAAGAATGACTTTTCCGGTGTGTTTGTTTCAAGCTGTTATTGCTACAATACCCACGCTAAACAGCACTCAAAACAATAAACTCTAAACATACCCTTTCTCAATTCACAGCATGTATTTTACGTGTGACAAAACCATCTGTTTGCTTTGGGCAATGCAGCTGTGAAGACTTCTGTACACTGCACAGAGTGGAACCAAACTTTCCAAATCAACTTGTACAATCAATGGATTACAGTTTTGGGGAGCTAAATCTGGGGTATCATCATACTACCCATTTTTCAGAGGGAAGAACACTCTCTGAAAAGCAGGTTCCTTTACACCAACACAAGCTGGCACCCCAAATCAGGGCGCAAAAACCCACTGGTTACACTCGACTATTCTTCTCAAGTATTAATCTCTTCAGTTAAGTGGGGGGTGTTGACATTTCTTGGGTTGTAGACTAGCATCTAATAATTTATTAATCTGACTTTATTCTGGAATGCACAATAGATAGCATTATGATCTAGTTTTGCTCATCTACAAGTCAGTCACCATTGGGTCTTTTTGTATCTGATGGTGCAAAGCAGTCAGTTTCAGAGGAAAATTACTATCACCTATCCCAGACACTTGTAATAGCGCAAGGTGAATTCCTTCTGGAAGGACCTCTTTCTCTCAGGTGACAAAACTTAAAGTTAGTTTATTAAAAAAAAAAAGAGCTGAGAAAATACTGGATGTTGCAGCCTTTGATATCTGCCTACACTGACAGCGATCATAGATTTCTTTCTTTACATTAGCCTGAATTTGCATCTCTTCTTTTTCCTCTATGTCACCATCATACAGTTTGGCTAAGAGAAGTTTTGCACCTTGGGGATCTATGATAGTGATAATCACTTAACTCTGCTTCTCTTCTGCTACAGAGCTGACCCCACCTGTGGCATAGTAGTTTGCAGTTGCCAGAAAAGACCCTGGCCACCAAAGAGAGCAACTAGGGCAAAAAAGGGTGTGACTGTTTGGGGCAGTAGACTGCCTACAGCAGAGTGCTAGAAAGGCCAGCTGATGGCTGTCTCTGATAAATGTTGTTGGGGAAGAGACTGAGATTCTGGAATGGCATCCACACGTGGTGCTTATGGCATTTGATGGCTCTGCTCTATCATTCCCGCTAGTGGGACTTGACTCCTTTAAGTCTCTTCTCTTCTGTTTCTCAGCCTACCATGACAGGAGAAGCCTGGCTTGACTTTTTATCTGCCTTCTTTCGATTGCTAAGATGCCTAGAGCCACCTTCAGCTGACACATCTTTCTTATTTTATGTTGTGAGGACCAAACTTTTGATGAGTTTTTATTAAACTGTGACCATGCTAAAGCTCAGGGCTACAGTCCTTGAAATTTGTATCAAGGTGCACTGCAAAGCTACATTTACATTGTTAATGAGTTTCTCAATCTGAAAGTTTATAGAGCAGCAATCACATACTCTACCATTCATGGGCCAACAACAACAGTGATGAAGATGTAACACTCCTTGAGCAATGCTGTGCTTTGCATTTTCTGTTGTTTTCAGTTTTAAATTAATTTCCTGCAATCATGAACAGAATTTTCATGGGTTTTGAGTGCAATACACTGCTCATGAGTCACTGGGAGAGTTTGCAGCCCATAGTCACTGAGATCCTAAGTCTGTAAACTGCTTCTACACAGGACTGTGAAAAGCCTGTTGTCAACTGGGCTTACTTTGCTATTAAGGAGCTTTGAGGTATGCATCTCTACTCAAACACACACCTGCAATTTGCACGGGGGGGGGAAACCAACAGAACACCAGGAGGCCTGCATAGTACAGAGTGAAAAGTCTCCAGCAGCCAAGGGGTAATCAGAAGAGCTTTGTATCACTACTCTAAATATTCACACAACTGCATTTCTGCTGAAGAACCTGCCCCTGGATTTATGTAGTTCTGAGTCATCCCTCTCAAGCTTTAGGAACACTTCCCTCCCAGGCATCCCAAGAGACATGTTTCCCATAATTGCACTGGCACCTACTGGTGAAATCCGTCCCTCTCTGGAGGTGTGCAGAGTTACTCTTGAGTCTACTCAACTCCTGCATTTCTAAAAGGCAGCAATTACAGGCCATTTTTTCCCTTTCATTTTAATGGCTAGTTTCTTCCATGTTCTTGTAAAGCCTTGTAAGGTGCAAGCAAAGTCCTGACAAGTTAATATTTTAATATTTTATTTGAAAAATATTAAGACAAATGAGTAATTAAAGCACAATGGCAGACATGAAAGAAAGTAACAGTCACTATGATCCGAGCTCATTGTGTGATTCTGTTATACCACTGGCCTCAAACAGGCAATAAACGCCTTCCATTCTTTCGTTTAATTAAAAAAATAAAGAAAAAAAAGTTAAAAAAAAAGAAAAAAGTAGAGCCTTTACAAAAGATTATCAATGATAGGTAATCAAGTGGCTGGCTGTCCACTTGTCTTGTATTTTCTTAATTTAATCAAGATAGGCCTACTGCTGTGTTTTCACACAGTGGTGGCTAGGCTTCCCTGAAGGTTAAAGCCTACTTTATCCTGAGATGCTGCCTGACAAAGCTGCCTACAGGGAGCGAATAACCGTACTGTTTTCACACCTGATTGATAACTGATGGCCAAGACTTGCACCAGTACAGAGAGGGAAAGGACTCTGAATTAAGTCTGAGTTTACTGAAGTGTGTAATTGCCAACTAGAGATTAAAGGCCTTTACCCTTTGATTGTTGTCTCACCTATGAAACTCGTTTCAGCTCAATTCAGTTTTTTTTTTAAAACTGTGTAAGTGACCGGGGTAGCACTTTAAATACAAGGCCTGGCATTCAGTTATTCTTCCCTTTTGATCATGCAATCGGTGGAAAGAACAAAGTACTCCCGTCCCACGAAGCCTCTCCCGGCAGATCGACTCCCACGGGCACCCAGCGGTGCGCGCACACAGGTGGAGGCGCAGAGGTGTGCGCGCACACGCCCACCCCAACCCCCGAGCGCTTATACAGGTGCATCTCACTCTGCGTGTCCCTTGATCTCCTACGCAAGCGGCTGCTGCCATTGAGAGCTGAGCGCTGTATTACTGAAGTTAATCGTCGCCTGTGCTCGGCTCCGATGAATGAGCGGTGCCGGGCTAACAACTTCTCGCCAGCGCTCCCCAGCGCCGCCAGCCCTGCCCGCTCCGGGCTGCCCAGGTGAGCCCCGCCCGCTCCAGCGGCTGTGGCGGAGCTCGCCCCGCCCGCCCCCCGGCCCGGCTCGGCCCTGCCCGCGGGAGAGCAGCGCCCGGCGGGCAGGAGCAACGCAGGGGCCGATGCTGTGGCGCCCTGCCTGCCCTCGGTCCCGGCACGGCTCCGGGTGTCCGGCAGCCCCGGGGCGCTTCCCTCCGCCCGCGCTCCGCACCGCGGCTGGGCTCACGGAGCCGGGAAGCGGGGCAGCGGCAGGTCCCTTGCCGTGCCGTGCCTTACCAGCTGCTCCTTCAGGGCGGAGAGGGTGGCTTCCAGACGGTGCTCCTTGCTGTGGGCGGACAGGGGCTGCTGTTCTCCGCCGGCCGCCGGCCGCTGCGGCATGGCCAGGGCGGCCCGCACCA
>VZRM01003436.1:40256-75841 GCA_013397955.1 Grantiella picta
GGAGGAGAGGTGGGGACGGGGGAGGGAGAGAGGGAGGGCGGGAGCGAAGGGAAGAGGCTGCGGCTCCAGGCAGCGCCGGGGCCACCTCTCGGGTGGATACGCGGGGAGAGGAGCCAGTGCCCAGCGCTCCCTCCGCCCCGCGCGGGGGCGGCTCCTGCCTGCCCCATCCCTGTGCCTGCCTCTGCCCGGGGGCTGCCCTCGCCTCGTCTCCCGCCCCGGCAGCCAAGAGGGATGGGGCGCCCGCCCTCTCCCGGCAGAGACGAGGGTCGGCGAACCAGCACGTAGCGCCGGGGTGAGAACGCCCGTCCCGACCGGGAGGGAGCCCCGGGGATGCTGCGGAGCGGAGCCCCTCGTTCTGCTGCAGCTGCTCGCAAATTAAAGTGATGCGAGGGGATGGTGCGGTGAGCAGTCGCGGGTGTAACAAGGCTTCCCTCACAAAAACGTGGCGCTTGTGACTCTATCCCTTCCCCTCCTGGCTCGTGGTGCCCTCTGCCCAGGCACAGCCACAGCACTGGCACTCCTCATCTTGCTCTCCCGAAAACCGACCCTGCTGGGATCTCACTGGACAAGTTCGCTGTCTTGTACTAAATTGTTGATTCTCACTTTGGTAGCAAAGCAGAGTCCTGTCTTGTGAGGTCAAAGAGGTAGCTCACTCCACCTCCAAAGTCATTTGAAGGGCTCAGGATTTGCTTTGAGTGGGACATGAAAACACGGTTGTGGAAATTCAAGACTGTGGTGCTGTTGCTACCAAGAAATGCCAGTATTTAAAGCTCCCGAGGACAGGCAGCTGCAGCTTCTTCAGAGGAAGTTGGTTAGCAGGCAGCAAAGCCAAAATGCACAGTGTGTAGTGATGCAGTAGGGGAGAAGAAGCGCTGATACCAAGTGTCTGATGAACACAGTAGAGACTACGCTACAGGAGATATAATTTTTCTGCTGCCTACACGGAAATAGGAAGCATTTGGATCCTACACATCCCAAGGTCACTGTGTGCCACATTCTTGATTGACATAATGTCAGGAAACGTGTATTATTCTCCATGAAGCAGCGATCACACACAAAGCCCATCTGTCCATGGTTATCCTCTGTTCACTCTGTGACATATCTTTAAAAGCTAGCATACTTTGATTTAAATGCTACTTGTCTTTGTGCTGGGATATGAACTGGGTGAGCAGGAACTAGTTCCTCTGTCATCTGTTCTCCAAGTAGTCTCTTCTCCACACCACATGTGGGTGGCTGTGTCCACCACTGAGACTGCAGCCAGCTTATCTTTTCCCGTATCATTTTCTAGCTTTAGGAGTATTAGAAGTACTAGAGCAATGTCAAATCCACCTCCTGCTGAGGGCAGTGGGGCAAATTATTCAAGTGTTTGTTCACAGAATCCTATGCAAGACGTTAATTGATAGTCTCACTAAGACCCAAGCCTTACTTTCACTGTGTCACTTTCAACAATTTTCCTGTAGCTTGAAGATTTGAGAACAGTATTTACCTTGCAGAGTTGAACTGTGTCAGAAGGGGTCCTGAGAGGTCCTGCTCTGACAAATTATGTAGGAATATTCACAAATGTCTCCAGCTGCAGATGGAACAAGAATTATTGGTGGTCATACAGTGCTTAGTTAAAGTGTGTAGGTGGTATGACTTGTACGACATCACCCTAGCCATGTTTTTTGTTATTGTTGTTTTGTTTTGTTTTTTTCTTTTTGATGAATACCTTTGCATTTCTTCCTTACCCATTCATCTCATGGAACTCCCCTGTGCAGAACAATGCCTCAGTGCCACGATGACTGAACTATTCATCTACAAGGTGGAAAGAAAAACTGATTTGAACACCGAGATGCTCTTGAAGGTGCCGACAAAAGACAGCATGAATTTCTGCCACCTCTCAGATGGAGGGGGGCAAAGAACCAAACAACCATCACTGTGCGGCATGTGGCAAGAATCTTGCAAAATGCCATTGCAGGTAGGAGAAGGGAAAGGTTTTTGTAAATCACTTGGCTTGGCACTTGTTAAAACAGACATACAGCAGAGTTCCTTATTTTATTCAAACCATGTTCTAACATGACAAAATACGAGTTACCAACACAATTGCCGTTTAGTATATACTTGCTAGGAGAATTAGATATTATAAGGTCATATATTTTTCTTTTTTTCCTTCTTTCCCTTGCAAGGAACTGTTATTCTTTGCTCTTTGTTCTTCCTCTTCTTTCATCTTTTTATCTTTTCATACATTAAATCCCAAATGGGCTATATCACAGCAGTATCTTTATTCTAATCAGCTTCCTTATTATCCCCTCTGTTATACTGATTGCCTTCTTCCGTAAAACCCTTATGATGTCACTTAATCTTTTCTGAATACTCAACAAATACCTTGTGTTATCTGATATCTGGGGGACAGAATAATAGGTGTGAATCGCCCCCACATTTAAAACCATGTCATTGTGTGATGGAAGGGTAGTGGTAAAAGTGAAAGTTTCATAGGAGGGACTTAGAAAATTTCTGATATTCTTAATGACTTACAGAGAAGTATGTTCCATACTCTGTAAAGTTTCATTAGCCTCTAAGACTTAGTAGCTTCATTAGAGATTAAGAGTTACTTTAAAAAAAAAGTGAGCATTCTATAGGTAACACCTTATTTTGCTGCCTACCTTTATCAAATGTTTAAACATGGTTTGCACAGGAACCAAAAGGTTTGACTTTTCATTTACATTATTTAATTCCATTAATTTCAAAAACATTGCTCTTGATTTACATAAAAATTGAAATAAGATTTCTGGTTTCCACCTACAGATCCTGAGGTAAAAGAAATTTTATGAAAAAAGCTGTAATTAAGGAGTGATATGGTTACAAAATCAGACACCAAAACAGTAGGAAATAAAGCAATTTGTTTACATAACCTTATTAAAGTTCTGATTTGTATGAAATTATTACACAATATTGTTCCATGGGTCTGTTCTTCAATAAGTATAGAGAATGAGAGATACTACTCAATGTTCTCTGTCCTCATACTCCAACCTATGCCTTATTTACTGCAGATCATTTGCTGTGTGTTGCAGATAGAACTTTTTGTGTTTTAAAACTATACTTAGTATTCTGGCTATTAAGTGCCTTACAGTATGAATGAATGGTGTCTTTACAACATCCCAAAAGGTATAAAGCTGCTTTTGTTTAATAAGGGAGGACCTGAGGCACTGGGTTTCATTACAGAAATGCTCGTTCATTTTGGGCACCCACTGGAGATGCCTTTGGCCCTATTTTTCAGCACACTTCCTATTATACAGTTAACATATATCCATTTTATTGCTCGAAACAGAGTTCCCTTTAACTTCATTTTCAGTTCTGAGCACTCAGCACTTTGGTAAATTGAATACTGGGCATTCTAATTTGAATCCCTAGAAAAATGAGGAATACAATTAGTGCTCCTCATATGGAGACAGCTTGGGTGTGCCTGCACCTGTGGTGGAGACATGCCCTCGGAGCCTCATAAACTACCAGAAAGGAGGCAGGTGTTATTTACCCTCTTTGGCAGATGGATATGTACAAAGAGGTTAACCCTTGTACACAGGATCGAACAGGAAATCTATGGTAAGACTTGAAATTGAAGCCAGATAACTCATGAGACCACAGAAATTACTTTACTCCCTATTTTGTGGATGCATAGTAGCCAGTTTGTGTGGGACTAATGGTAGGGAAAGGACAATATTTCTTGACCTCCAGATGTGTTTATAAGAAAAGTCATTGAATGTTTGCTTTGGAGGAAGTCCAAAGTGCACAAAATACTTTGGTGTACCAGACACCTTCAAGAGCTAATTGCACTTTGCTTCCCACGTTTGCTTATGTTTTGTTTTGAAAAACAATTCAGAGGGAGTTTTTAGTAACATTTCCTTATGCAGGGATTTAAAGGCTCCCTGCATAGACTTCCGGCTGTATTTCAGTTGTATTTTTAGACTGTATTGACATTGGCATGTGTGGCAGAAAGTGAGGATCAATCTATTTATTTAGAACTATCTCTTGATGTGACGGAAACTCGGTGCATGCAGCACTGAGTTTAGTATCCTAACTTTGCTAGCCAGCATCTCTGTCCTCTTGTTGTCCTGTTGTTCTACGCTGCAAGCCTTTTGTCATCGATCCTGTGAGGGTCTCATGCAGAGACACTGTTTAAGGGGCTCTTCTGAGCTGTTGACATCTGCTGGATGTTTAGAAGGTTATTTGGAGGATGCAGAACACTCACATCTGAATTGAGCCAAGTCTAACACGAGCCATTTTCTTACTCAAGATAAGACAAAGTGCAGTTTTTGTACCTGTCACTCTTGTTCATTGTATGCCCAAGACATGTACTGAGCATATCCTTTTATGTAAAAAGACTGAGGCACTGCTTAGCAGCACAGGGTTCTGTTAAAATGTGGGTTGGAGCCTTCTGCCAGTTTTTGGAAATGTTAAATTTGAATGTTAAGAATATGCTGAAAGTGTAGTAAACCCTTATGATGCCCACACAGGGTAGAGTTAGTTCTGTGCCTGAGAATACATGGTAGTGTGTGTGTCCCTCTGTGAGGTGACTATAAGTAAATTGCCATCATCCAGGCATTTTGTCTAATTAGCAGAACAGCTGCCTTTGAAAACATTCTTCTTAAGGTCTGATGTCTTGAGGATTATTTAATTAGAAAGAAGTAAATCACTGGTGTAAATGGCTCTTTGTTGAATTCAGAGAGTTTTTTTAATTGAAAAAAGTGACTTTTTGAACTATATCTTGCATGGTAATGAATAGGGAAAAGGAAGTAAGAGTGTAGCTCCAACGGATACAGCTTCTATGACAAAACCAGATTTGAGCTGATGGAAGTCTTTAGAAGGAGGGCTTGTCTAAAAACATGAGTAAAATCCTGTCTTCAGCTACCCGGGATTAAGAGATGTCCATCTGTTTTTGTGTTTATTTCTGTTTATTTTTCATGGGGTTGCAGATTGATTCTCTTGTGACACTCCCAGCAAAGTGGTGGGGGTTGCAGGGAAGGGAGGAGGGAGCAGGCGTTGCTAAGGACTGTCACAAGCTTAGCACGAAAGTGCTTATTCTCGTCTCTCTCCAGTTTATGCCCTCCAACTGAAATCTTTGTAGCTAAAAGTCCGTATTCTGGATCATGTGAAAATTTGTGTTTATCCATAAATTGGTGGAGGCAAACTGGGGAGGCACAAGAGCAAGTGCTGCAGAGATGGGGTCCTCAAGAAGCACAGAATATGCAGGAGAATGGAGGGACTGGAAATTCAGGTAGGCAGAAAGAATATGGCACACAGTAGCCAGAATGAGTCTGGGAACAGAAGTCCAAGAATTAACCCAGAAAACAGGGTCAAGGGTATCAGTATTCTGAAAGAAAGGGGGATGGGGAAGCCTAGTAGGAAATGGGGGGAAAAAAAGTCATACAATTTGGTGTGATTGTAAAGGCTTGACATCCTAATTAGCAGGGAAGAAGGTGAAGCACTAGGAAATAATTTGAACGGCAAAAGGTCAAAGTTTGCAATAGATTGTAACTAGAAGTCTCTGGGGGGCATGTGGGGTGGGTATGGTTGGCCTGGGGCCAGTGCTCAGAGAGTCACTGCACCTCCACATGTTCAGGGACACAAAGTTGGTGTAAGACTCTTTGGAAATAAAGGAAACTTTTAATTTCGTGTTTCTAAGAATGACATGCCAAATTAGAATGGTGGGTGCTTCTGCCACGTGATGGAAGAATGCTAAAGGGAGGAGTTAGACCAGAAGGCTGTCCCACAGAGGAACTATCAGTAACTTGCTGCCCAGAGGGGCAACAGTCCTTCCTGATCACTGGAAAACCCCTTCTCTGTTCTGAAGGAAGGAGCCAGGCTGGCTGCTTGGGCTGGGGTTCAGGGAAAGAGGAAATGAAAGCATGACCATTCTGATGCCTCGGTGGCCTTGGCTTGCTTTGTGCAGCCCTCCTCTGACATGGCCTGTAGCCTTGCCCTGGATCATGCTGACTTGGTGCTGATTGCACTTTTCCCCCTCAGCTCCTGCTAAGAACAGTTGGCAGGTGAATGCTTGCCTGATTTCAGGCACACAAAGCCAGGACGAAGTCTGCCTTATGCTCTTACATCAGAAACCAAGGAGAATAATCATTGTGTCTCCACATCAAGTGATACCTTCTTTAACACCTACGGCTCTCACGCATTGGCATCCTGATAAAATTCAGAACTGCCTACTAGTCAATCCTGATATTAGTCCCTAACTCTCTCACAGCCTCCTTGCTCTCCATGTTTCTTCCCACTAATTGCAGCTTCTGTTTTTTTCCCCAGAAAATCTCACTTTCTTCCAGCCCTCCTGATTTCCTGTTGGCTCTGCAGCAATATTTTTCTGCCCTCATTATAATTCATAATGCTGAGTAAGTTCACATCACGCGGAGATTTAATTATAATCTTGTTTAAAACCCTCTTCTTGATTGTTAATGTTAAATGTGAATTCCATCAGTGCTGCAGTACAGTTGCAGACGCTCCTCCCAATTTGGTTCTTGGTCTTCATTACTGCTCTTTCTTTACTTCGTTCCCTTCAGCAGCTTTTAAATATAGGTGATCATGTTTCCATATCCAAGCAGCCACCTTTTCTGTTTCTATGCCAGGTTACACCAAGTGATTTGTAATCCTTCATTCCAGGGTCTGCTCTCTTTCTTACATATGCAGTTTATTTTTACTTGTGGCCTTTTCTGCTAATATTGGATATATTTTTGGATTGCACAGCTGACTTCTAAAAATATTTTGAATCACAGTGCTGCTTAACCATTTATCAATTTAATTTTTCTCTAGTCCAAGGGATCATAATTTTCTTCTTTCACTTGTCTAGCATTAGTAAGAAATGAATCCATCAAAGCCTTAGTTACACCAATTAGATAATTGTTGTTCCAGTGCTTTTTTTACACTCTTCATTTCACATCAGATTCTTAACATGTGGATTTGTCTTTTCATCATTCTTTGTGTGTGTGTGTAATATTCTATGAAATTTCTGTTTTCGAAGTTCCATACTTCTCTGAAAAATAAAGCAAATCATGGTGCATGTGAGATCTGAGTCTAGTTCTTTGAAAAAGGAGTGTGTTTTCAACAGAAACAGCTACATGCCAGTGTGCAGTTACAGATTATAAAGTATTCCTCCTGCCTTACTGCAGGATTCTACTGATTAATTCTGAGGCCTTATAAAGGAAGGGCACTATATTTTTTTTCTGAACAGATGTAACTTGAAGTTTACTTAGTGCAAAAAAACCTTGAATAGTCTTTTTCCAATGAGAACAAAACATAATGCCAGAAAAAAGAGGAAGAAAAAAGGGTCCTTTCATGGTGCTGTAACAAGCTTAGTTAAGGATGGCAAAAGTTTCAGGACATAAGGTTAGAAGGCCCCAAGGCACCTATTCAGCAAGATGTGTAAACACTCACCTAACTCTAAATAGGTGAGTGGTCCCACTGAAGTCAAAAGCACTATTTCTATGCTTAAAGTTTGACACAGGCTTTAATATCTCACTAAAGTGAAGCCTGAAGACCCACTAATTTTAATCTTGCCAAATATACCTCTAAATTCTGAGTGAACAGGGCATTCAGAACTAAGCATCTGATAAAAAGAGTTAGCTTTAGGATATCCAGGAGAAAAAAAGAAAGAGGAATTCCTCTTACGGTTTTGCGGCTTGCTGATTTAGCTGGTGTTCGTATTTATTTGCATTGGAGATCTGTGCAGGTAGGGGGGTTAGACTGCAATGCAGAGGATGGCATGGTAATGTACTTTTATTGACTAACAGGCATGGACTGCATTCAGATACTGCACCCTTAACTTGCTGGATGCTCATAGACATGCTCCTTTTGCATGCTTTCACTAAAAAGTACTGGAAAGCAAGCCAAAAACATGCTGGCTTGCAAGGACTGTGATTTTATTTGGCATGCTTTAAAATGCATTTTCTTTTCTAGGAAAGATAAAATGGGACCGATCCAGTTTTGACCACTGACATGAATGGTTAAGGGGAATATTTTTGTGAGCTTTGTGAGCTAAGAATATTTATATGATGCTGTATAAAAATCACACAGAGCTATGGTGACTGGGAAATGTTTTCACTTAAATTAATCGCTTTAGAAAGTGTGTTTTCCCACAGAAGCACATCAGTTTCAGCAACATCTGAGATGGAAGAAGAAACCTTATCGAATTCTTGTTTCATTCTGATGATGTTAAATCCCACATACTGAATCCCAAGTTTCAACCATAGCTTTGCTCCTGTTTATAAGAAGGAGCACATATATGCAAAACATGCCTTGAGAGTGTGCTTTCCTGCTGGGTCTCCCTGAAAGAATTAATCACAGAGCTACAATTATGTCTGTTTCCTAAAGCTGGGGCCTGTCTGGGCCCCGTAGCTAGGTCACTGAGAAAACCATAGCAAAGATTGCTTCAGTATTATAAATTGGCAAAATTTATTGGACTGCCTCACAACACTGCAGTATTGCTAAATGCATCTGTGGAGCAATATGATGGCAAACTTCTCTCAGCAGTAAACCCTTTGCTTCTTTTTGTCATGTCTAAAAAGAGCAGTGGCAAACTAAAATAGTGATATTTCTTTTTCATTTCCTTCTTTCCTTTAAAGGTTAACTAACCTAACTACTGAATAAAATTGAATTACTTTGCAATGATTCGTTGCTCCTAGGCATATTGCAGAAGAGCTGTGCTGGCAGGAAGATGGTGCTTATTTTCTGAGATTGTATTTTCAGCGTGTTATGCAACACCAGCAGGTTTGCAAAACTCCAGTTGCATATCAGTTCCAACAGTTAGCGTTTTCCGTGTTTTTCCATTTGCATGTTGGGTCTGCTGAATTCATCATCACCTTTGCAGCAGGGTGGTGATAGGGCAGTTAGAAGTCATTAGTGAGCTGTGGAAAAACAAATGGAAAACATATAAGCACGCTGAGATGCTGACTGTGTGCTCAGCAATGGGATGGGCTAAAGCACATATTGCACATTCCTGGACGGGGAAGATGAATGGGAGATGCACAGCTGTTCTCTAATTCCTCAGCCACTGAGACTGTGGAGTTGGTGCTTTGTTTAACATTTCTGTTCACAATTTTTTTAATGTAAATAGGCTGTGAACAAATGCATTCAAACACACATATACATTATCTATGGCCTGACTTTGCTATGTCACCATCTTTATGTCACCTTACTCCTCTTCAGCAAATTTGTCAGGTGCCTGTGAAGATTCCTTGGTTACATTCTTAATTGTATTTTTTTACTAGACTAGTTTGATTGCAAAGTATGTTGCCATGTGAACACCTGGGAAAGATAGGGACCAGAAAATTGTAACTAGAATTTCTTATCAAATACTGGTTTCTTAAAATCACTGTAAGTATTATAAATCAATATAAGCATCCCATGCCCAAGTAATCATTAATTATAATTTGATTGCAAAAAGACATATAACAGAGTTAACTTGGCATGAGAGGTTTTAGTATTTTGTGAAATGCATACTACTATATTCTCTACGTACTACCATGTGTAACATCTCATCCCTCACCACAGGGAACTCACATGGCCTCATTCTTTTTCCATATATTTTTCTGATGTAAGAATGTGAACATATACAAGGCCTCTCTTACTTGTCTTGATTTTTGGCTGCATTGATACAAGATGCTCTTCCCACCTGTGTCAATGCTATTAAATAAGCATCTTGAGTCTGACCCCCTGCTGAATGTTCTTATAGTTAGAGGATGTTGTGGAGAGTTTGCTTCAATGGACAGGAGTGGAGGAGCTTATGGAATTGACAGGGGCCTACGTCAAGAGTGTGCTGGGTTAAAGCTGCATCATGGTTGAGACAGCAGAGAAATTCCCTAATTCCTGAAAAAGCACAAGTTATACTAGAGCGTGCTTCAGCTATGGCACTATTAGGAAATTTCACATGGTAATGACTCTTTACTCCCTACATAGAAATTATCTGTCTATTCAAGTTATTGGGACAAATCCACTTTGACCATACCTGAATTCAGCTTGAAAAATTAAGTTTGGTCTAAACTTGTAAAACATTTACAACTATTTACATTGCATGTAAAACACTCTCCTGATGAGGGGGTTTGACCCTATCTGGATGCCAGCTGCCCACCAAAGCCTCTCTATCACTGCCCTTCTCACATGGACAGGGGAGAGAAAATATAATGGAAGGCTCATGAGTAGAGATAAGGACAGGGAGAGATCACTCACCACTTAAAATCACTGTAAAAACAGACTCAAATTGAGGAAATTAATTTATTATCAATCAAAATCAGATTAGGATAATCAGTACAACAAATCTTAAAAATACTTTCCCCCATCTCCCCTCCTTCCCAGACTTAACTTTATTCCCAGTTCTCTATCTCCTCCCCTCCAGCAGCTCGGGCAGATGGGAATGAGAGTTACAGTCAGTTCCTCACATATTGTTTCTGTGACTGTTTCTTCCTCAGGAAGAGGAGTCTTTCCCCTGCTCCAGTGTGGGGTCCCTCCCATGGGAGACAGTCCTGTATGGACATCTTCAAAGTATGTCCTTCCCACAGGCTGCAATTCTTCATGAACTGCTCCAGTGTTGGTCTCTTTGCATAGGATGTGGTCCTTCAGACAGAGGCTTCTGCAGCAGGGGCTCCCATGGTGTCACAAGTCCTACCAGGAGGCTGCACCATTGTGGGATTCCCATGGGTCACTGCCTCCATGGGCTGTGGACCTCCATGGGCTGCAGGGGCACAGCTGCCTCGTCATGATCTGCACCATGATCTGCGTGAGAATCTCTGCTTCTGTACCTGAAGCACCTCCTCTTCCTCCTTCTGCACTGACCTTGGCATCCGCAAAATTGTTTCAGAGATTTTCACTCCTCTCTTCTCTGGCCACAGTTACATTTCTTCCTCTTCTTAAATATGTTATGACAGAAGCATTAATTAGCATTGCTGATTGTCTCAGCCTTGGGCAGCGGTGCATCCACCTTGGTTGGGGTTAGCATTGCCTATGTCAGATACAAGGGGAAGATTGAATCTTCTCAGAGATGCCACTCCTATAGACCCCTCCCAACCTCCAGAAGGTTGCCTTGCAAATACAATACACCTGATAATAAGTTTTCTGTGTAACAGACATGCTGCCATTGGGAGTGGGTGCAGCACAACTGCAGGAATTTCTAGGGCTCTTATTTCCTCTGGCTGTGGGAAGTGTGCTTTGGTGTTGTGGGTATATGTGCTTCGTCAAATACCAGCTCCAAAAAACTGGCAAAGGAATTTCAGAGGAGCATTTACCTCTCACCTCTTTTTTTGTTATTGTTGTGTTTATAAAACACTGTCGGCCATGGTGGACTAGTACACAGGTACTGCAAAATGTGTTGGTGTGGGAACCAGAACAGTATAGCACTTGCCACAAGGCAACCAGGACTTTTAGGTCAGCGAGGTACTGGTGTTTCTAGAGCTCAGTCAAAGCTTTGACTGCCTGACCCACTACATTAATTTAACCTGGAGCTTGTAGAAGGGGTTTGCCATTGCAGTGTCTATTTGAAAGTGTTTCCATAGATAGATATTTAAGAATGATTATAGAAAAAATCAGTAACACTGTCAGGAATCCTGAATGACATGGAGAGGAAGAGAGGAAATCTGAAGTCACTCAAGTGATTAACAGTCTCCAAAAATTATTCAGCTCAGATTTGGATTTGGTGACTTGGCCTTCTACTATTTGCACTTTTGTTCTTCATCTCTCAAATCTGACATTCGTTACTCTCAGGAAACTGCTGCTATTTCTGTTCTCACTAACCACAGGAGCTCTGTGCTGTTTTGGAGATGTGGAGTGAGGTGCTACATTAGTGCAGTATGCGTCAGAGGTACTCTTTCAGGTCCCAGCAGGGCTGTGTGGCTGTCCCTGTGTTGGAGTCCCTGTGCTCCTTTGTGCCCCAGCACTGCTGTGGCACAGCCGGTCTGTAATTGCAGTGCTAGCTCCTGGCCCCATGCCATGGCTTGAGCTTCCCCTGGGAACATTGTGTAAACCTGCCTGAGACACACCAGAGCTCTCTCACATCCGTGCCTTCTGCAGCAGCATGAGTAAAGTAGAATGAAGTAGCACAACTCTTGTCTTCCCTTTAACTGAGCCGAAATTGTCCATCAGGTTGTTTCCACTCCGGATTCCCAGATTCCTCTTCTCTGCTGCACTGATAAATTTCCTCTTTCTTCTGTGTACATATAGTTCTTCAATAGCTGCTTCTCGACAGAGTATAGATACATGGCAGAAATCCTTACCCGGAATTTTCCTTGCAAAGGTGGAGAAGCTAGTGCCCAGACCCATATTAGCAGCAAGGCAGATATTTTTTTCCATCTTCTTCTGACCTTAAGTGAGGCATTAGTGTTCTTTTAAACCTTGATGGATATGCCAGAAACCCTAAGATCAGCTCTCTCCAAACACTAGCGTGGATCGAGTTCTTCATTCTCTCTCCTGAAACAGGGGCAGCTGCTATCCTCATTGCTACAATGAAGAACATCTGCCATCTGTTATCTAGAGTCTGAAACCTTAGCTAACAGCTACCCTGCTGAATGTTTTTAATACCTGTAAAATAACACTGATGCAGCAGCTGTAGTACAGATTAAGGACAAACATGAAAAACACTTGCAAAAAACCAAAGGATCTCCACATGTGTGGGCACCCAAAGAAATATTTCATCTTCACAGAACAGGATGTTTAAAATTAGATACTCAAATCTCCTTTCCTGCAAGCAAATTCTTATGCAAATACTGTAAAGCTTTTACTAGAGAAAATTCAGAGATCTAGATTTGCTTTGTGTACATTTTCTGTTTGCTAATCAGCATATTCTATTGCCAGCCTACCCTGGCTAGAAGACAGCAATCCAACCCTCTCAGGACATCAAATTCAGGTAGCAACAGGAAGTCTTTCTCTTTTTAGTCCTTTGGAAGCACTGTTGAAATTAATTACATCTGTCCACCACATAAGGTGGACAGATGTAATTAATCAGAGGAGATGGCAGGCTTTGCTATCCTAATACAAGATTTGGGATATGTTTCTGATTGTTCCTGGATGAATGAAGGAAAATGAGAAAAGAAGTTGAGACTCCAGAGGGTGTAATGGGGGAGAAAATGCTCACTTCCCTTTCTCACATTGCTGAAGAGAATGAAGGTGGGACAAAAAGACATTCTTTGCTGTCTTGCAGGCTGAGAAACAACTGTCTTAGACAAACCCTCTGAGCCTTCAAGAACACCATGTGAATCATAAAGGAAGTTTTCTGGAGAACAGTTGCTTTGCAAATTTAGCAGTTCCTTTTTCCAGCATTCAGAGCAGCAGCTTGTCCCCTGTAATGGTGAAGGTAATGGTGGCAGTCCGAAGTCAAATGATATTGGTTTCCTGCCACCTCAGTTTGAAATGCTTTACTCCTACCCAGAGAACACTCCCCATCTGATGCTGATATCAATATTTACACACCAGGCTGGAATTGGAACACTCCAGTAATTTTTGCAGCACTTCTGCATCCTTGGTGTTTTCATTCAGCCTTGTCACTTTGTCTGTCTTAGTCACACTGGGAACCCCCTAAACAGCACAGCCATGTGATATGACCCTGGGAGCTTTGTGCTCTGGGTCCTCATCTTGGGAGCAGGGATAAGAGTTTCTTCTCTATGTAACTGGTTTCTGGGCTAAGTTCTCCAATGAATGCTGTAATTTCTGGTATGTGAGCTCTCAGCTTGACAATGCTATGCTTCTCACTTGGTTCAAAATTAATTTTACTTACATGACTATCAGATATTATAACCACAACCCCTGTTCTTTTGGCTTTCCACCTGTGTGCGTATGCAGTGTGGTTTCTGCCAGGGTATAATGCCTTTGGGATCAGAAAGAAGAACCTTTAATAACCTCTAGGGTTTTATAATCCTTTCTTGCATTTCCTTTTAAATTAATCCAACCCTGTCTTGCTGTGACATATGAGGTGCTCTGCCTAAAAAGACATAAATATGATTAGATTACAAGCAACTTCAAAGACGCCCCACCTTTGGCTGTTTGTGAGCTGCTTAGAATTAGTGGAACTGTGTGGCAATGGGAAAAAGTCTTATCCCAAGCAGTACTTTTCCCTTTGGCTGAAATTCCAGGATGTGCCCAAAACTCCATAGCTAGTGTGTGCGATGCGGCCACATCAGCAGGAAAACTGGGGACTTAAAAAATTTGTCCAGTTTTGACATGGCAACTCTACTCCCTGCAGTACATGCATAAAATACCATGATGTCCAAGCCTGGAGGGTTGGGAATGCAACAAACACCGTAAGTGCAGTTGGACTGTGATCCTGCTGCCACAAGAACTCAGTAAGTGTTTTTTAACCCTGCAGGATTTCATCATCTGCAGAATCCACCTGACAGATGTCTGAAAACCTCACCTTGCCACTACTATTGCTTCCCCAGAGATCAAGGTTACCATCACTCCCCCCTTCTTCTGGGGTAGTTGCAGCAAAATGATGAAATGCTTCACTGGGAGCAAATCAGTCAGGAAAACACTGGAAAACCAACCAAACAACGAAAAAGACTAAAGGAAGTAGAGGCCATGAAAGCTCAGTGCATCAATAGAATGTTAGTTAGTCGGCTTCAGATCCAGTCCACCAGACATCTCATGAAAGGGCACACAGGTAAGGTGCAGCCTTGGAAGATGCATCCCTGTTTCGGAGCTGCGGTTACTGTTTGCAGATGGGAAGATGCTAGTTCATGATTTGATCTTCTTTTGTGTGGTCCAGAGTGACATCTAATGGCAGAGCACCAGACTGCACCGCGTCTGGGGAGAGCTAAGGGGACAAAAAGCTGGGGCTGCCAAACATTTATCATTTGACAGGGTGAGGTAAATTCTGTCAGGGATGGACAACCGTATATACTGTATTAAGCTAGACACTACTTGTAGCCATACTTCCATATATATTACCTGAATAAAGCTGGGAAATACTCTAAAGGTAGGAAGTGGTAGACTTAAGCTGCTTCTTAAAATGTAAAATATCTCACATAATATATTAGTAAGTCTAAACAGTATTAAAGGAGAAAATCAGGACAATCTTCCAGAAAGGAATCAACCCCAAATATTCTATTTTGAGTTTGATATGATGCACCACTTTCGTATATAACTAGCTCTATTCAAAAAACCCTACAAGATTCAACACAATTGTTTTGCCAGAAATACCATATTCTAATAAAATATAGTCCATCAAATATTTTTAACCACTAGTGTGTTGTGGCATCATTTTTTGAACTGTGCAAATTTTAGATCAGAAATCTGTCCAGTCCCTTTTAGGTACCAGTAAAGGCAATTTTGCAGCATTAATTAATGTGGCAAAAAATACTTTATGTGTTGTGTTCAAGCATAAGAGGCCAACATTTAAAATATGTAATCCCAAATAATAGATAACAATAGCAAAAAAACCTTTGAAATTATTGAAGACAACTTTTTAGGAAAATAGCAGTTTCTCTGTTTACCTTAAATTGATGGTGTTTCATTTGCAGTAATGGACATTGAATGGCCTTCCATTTAAATTAGTTTCAGAATTGCCAAATTAAAAGGAAAAATCTAACTGTATTCTATCTATATACTTTGTTGGTGTATAAAATGCAGTTAGTAGGTTGTGCATAGTACACTTAAAGAGAGTCAGTGCCTAAACAACATTAGCATGCACACACAATTTTAAGGTAAGTTTTTCATCCCTGGTATGAATTCATAAAGCAAAACAACTTACTTGCACTTAAGACATGTGAATAAGTATTGGTTCTGACTCTAAGGCTGAGCAGCATATGATGAACCCAGGGAGAAAGTGGCTTTGATGTGTTTTATATCTCTTTAGTCATGACCTGATGGTACCATGTTCCTTTGGTGATCCTTTAGACTTGCAAGTTCATTATAAATATGATTTATCAAGAAAAAAGGAAATAATTTTTCTCTTTAAAAAGATGTTTCTAAAATGCATATATACGTTTTTCAAAGGATTATTTTCTTTGTGGGGTTTACGCTAGGAAATAGAGTTTCCATTACTTTTTTGCCTAGAAGTCTCTATAAGGTAATATACATTATCCTTATGATTAGAGGGGCAAATCTTTTCATGCTTATGACATGAAACAGTACGAGAAAAATCCTTTTTGCACAACACTGAATTCAGTTGAGGAGGTCACTGCTACAGGATTCCGAGGTAACAAAAATTCACATAGCTAGACAAAAGAAAATTTGGAAAAATCATGAAGGATTGGTCCACTGGTGACTGTTAAATTTAGTTAGAGTACATCTATCAGCTCAAGAACCCACAACTGTTGACTGTTAAAGAATAAATATGAGAAATGGATACACTCTGACTGTGCTATTACAAAACTTATTTCCCTTACCATCTCGTATTAGTTACTGTCAGCAATGTATTTCTCTAGCTGCACTTTTGTTCTCTCCCCCATGGCTGTCCTAATGGCTGATTTTTGTTACATGAAACCGCCGTAACAGCTTTCCCTTTTTTCCTTTTTATTTTTTTTTTTAATTCCACCAGAACAACAAGCTGAACATAAGCTGGTTCTTTTTCTTGAAGGATCAAGTGTATGAACTCAGACTGGGAATCAATTTCCTTGTCTTAATTAAAGTATAAGTGGGCTGGAATTTTAAAGGTAAAATAGTTACTGTTGTGACCATGTCACCTTAACCTAATATCCAGTATCTTATATAGTTATTAAATTGGCATATCTGGAAAAGTAATGTTTTGGGTAGCCTCAAGCTTCCTTTTATTGTTTGCTTCCTTTTATTGATTCCTTGGTTATTGATTGCACTCAGAAGGAGCTTTCAGCTGAAAATCTCCTTTGGGCAAGGATACCTTTATCTTGCAAAGCGTTTGGTATCCAGCTGCTGGAGGGGACATTTTTAGACACTAGTCCTTTCTTCATCTCCGAGAAAGGTGTTTAATTATATATAGTTTCACATCCAGGAAGTAGCCTTGGAATTCCCAAACTACTCTGTAGGCTCTCTTTGTGGAAAGACAAAGAATGTTATCTTTCCATTGTGCTGGCTCCTTAACAGTCCCCTTTTCCATCTCAGAGGGAAAACTCATTTGGGGATAAAAGTCATTAGCAACAAGACATACTTTTTTGAAGCTGGGATAATTAAGTATTGTAACATTTTAAAACCAAAAGGAGGTGACTTGTTAAAGGGTTGGAAATAATTTAGGGAAATCCTGAATAAGTCTTTGGAGCTCAGTCTGACTATGATAGTAGTAGGGAGAAAAAAAGGAAAAGGAAAAAAGTGAGCCGAGACTCCGAGCCACAATTACTTCTCAGGAACAAGACAACACAATTATAATCGATCTTTCTATGAAAACATCTGATTGGTGCTCTGTGCAATAATTAAAAAAAAAAAAAAAAAGGTGAGTTGGCTGCTAAGACCCGTGAGGACAGTAGATGGCGCAAATATATCAGCTAACCTCTAGTGTTTCCAGGTCCGGCTTAGGGTTCGAATTCCAGAAGTTTTTAGTGTAGGCATGCCAAGAAGAAAAGGATCCGAATGTGTGAGAGGAAATTAAAGAAATGCAGTCTATATGGGTGCCATTTATAGCAGCTTTAAAGTGAATTTTCTGCAAATGCTATCTGCTAAAATATTTTGATTATGGTGTTTTACAAATATTACAACCCCACCTACACCTTTGTACCTTTTCCCACTGTGTTTATTCTTAGCTGTTGTATCCTTCAAGTTTAAACTTCCCCCCTCTGCCTTGTGAGGACACAAAGCCTTCAGAGCTTTCCAAAATAATCAATACATTGGCATGCAGTGCTCCCCCACACTCAGGTTATAAGAAAGACATGTTTTAACTCCTTTCTTTCTGATCTCCCAAAATCCTTATTCTATATTCTCTCTATATGTATTCTATATTCTTCTCTGTACCTTGGATGCCCTCATTTTTATTCTGTTTGGGGTGGGCTAGTCTGTTTCTGTCTTTCCCCACTAAAATTTAATTCTGGAGCTGAGAAACTTTACCTAAAAAAATTAGGTGTGAGTGTTTTGGTGGAGAAGGTGAACCCCTATGAGAAGGGATGATGACTAAGCATTTCTTGACAAAACCACCTCTGACAGCTTTCAGAGCAATGTGGTATCCCCCTGCTTTTTTTGGTACCTGGGAGTTGTCACTCCAGCTGTTCTCTAGCCCCTGTCTCTATGAACGTGGACTTGGGGTAAGCAGAAATCACACAGGGTCTACTCATTGTCTCAAGCACATGGAGCTGGTGAGTTTGCCATTTATTTTTGGCGTATCTGCAGCTCTCCACACAGCTGCTGCATCTCACAGCTTTTCGCCTAAGTCAGTCGGAAGGACTCACCAGACTCCCCAAATGATCTCTCACCACTGTGTGGCTGGGAGAAGAAAACATCTCAAATGGAGAGAATTAAAATTTTTCTGCCCTTGATCAAAACACTCTCCCCAAACAGATCCTAGCTCTTCATGCTCTGAAATTACTTATCATCTTCTACTCTGAGGAGTTGGCAACAGCTCCTTGTGTTACTGCTCTGAGGTAGAAGACTTCCAGTAAGCTGCAGGGGAGTAGCAGCTGTACTATGTAAAGGGCTTTTCTGGGGTGCAGAAAGGGAGGAAGGAAAGAGAAGATATGGTGATGGTGACTGGTGGAAATCAGGAACAGAGCTGTACTTATATATGAGGCCAGCTTGGTTGGACAAGGAGGAGAGAAAAACTTTGGTAAGTTGCCTACTATGGAAAGCTAAGAGTAGGCACTGCCTTGGGGATAGATGGAAGTGCTTCCAGAAAATGCACCTGCAGAGATTTTGGAGTGTTCAAAACTGAGCCAAGGTAGGGATCAGATGTATGTCTGTAAAGATCTGGAAAGACAGGTTCCTTACAGAGGAAGTTGGGATCTTGGCAGTTCACAGTAGTTTTGGAAGGATGACTAGGCATGCTAGGGATGTTGCTTGCTTTTTAAGGCAGTGGCCTTAAAAGGCAAGAACCAAGAAGAGGCCAGACATTGTAAAGGCTGTGTCTGTGCATCAGAAGCTAGGTGGGAGTGAGAAAATGAGCTTCAAGGATACCAAATACCCTGGGCTGCAGACAGACATGGGAAGGAGAGGGGCTTGAAGAAGGTGTCTTCCCAGGGCATTGACAGAAGAGCTGGGTAACTGTCAGAAGCAATCAGAGATTGTTTGTTGAAACAAAACTTTATTTGAAAAGCAACAAATTTTGCAATGGAAACATTTTATAATAATGTGTTTGTTTCAACAAGCTTCTGGTAAAATGCAGATGTTTTCTTTCTGGCCCACCTAGAGGAAAACTAAAGCTTCTGGAAGTTATGGTTATTGGACAGCTCTACTTTTAGGAGCTTTTAGGCTTCTTCATATTGTATACATAATATGACATTGCTTGGTTCCAGGCTCATTTTCATGGAGTAGCAGAGGTTTGTGGAAAGAAACCAACTCATTCTAACCCAAGCTAGTGTATCCACCTGATAGTGTGGTGCTGTGCAGAGACAAGACTGTAGCCAAAATCATTAGTGCAGGATCATATCTGAGGTGATAAATTTTTGGTTCTCCTGCTTACACAGCTAGTCATGGAGTCACTGCACCCTGGTCCATTACGGGAGATCAATGCTCAGCATTTGCTGACAGCTGCTTTCATGGCCACATGCAAACAGTGCAAGGATAGGAGTTGTGCAATTGACAGCACTCCTGATAAAGGGGTCAAAGTCACATTAAGTTGTTGCAGGTCATCAAAACTGTCCACATGTTCTTAGTGTTATCTTTATAAGCATGTATATTTTTATTAATTGCTGAGAAACAAATAACCCAGCTGCCCCTTTATATCACAGCTTGCACAGGTTTAAATAATAAAAAGCCAACCATAAGTTCATTGACATGTAGACAAGGTTATAACTGCCCCTGCTAATCTGTCCCCAGAGAAGCTGATGTTATCCTTCCAGGGAGATTTTTACCCTGCTGTGATAAGCAGCCAGAAATTTTTAAAGCTCTTTAATCCTTTGAAGTCAGAAATTATGATGTGTCATTAGCAGATTATTCTAAATCTGGTGAATAATTTGTCTCAACTTCAAGTGATAGTATTATAAAATCAACCTGTGCCACAGCACCAAGTTTGTTCAAAGCTCAGTGTGAAAAATCTGAAAATTCTGAAATTAAGTGAAACCAATGAAAAGGAACGGAAAGAGAGGAAGTACATCAAAATGAGCCAAAACTTCAAGACAAGATTTTCAGTGAAACCTTGAGATTTCATCTACTGAAAGGAAATCAGAAATCAAGGAATGAATGGAAACGAAAAGGAAAGGAAATATAATAACATGAAATGAAATTGGCAAAACAAAAAAAATCTAAAATCAGGTGAAACCAATGAAATTGAATGGAAGGGAAAGGAACTGCCTCAAATTCAGCTGAAATATGATGAAATAATTTTCATTGAAATGTCAAGGTTTCATTTCATATTTGCAAAACGTAAAGAGAAATGAAATCTCACTACTTCAGAGAGTATAATTTATTGAAGTTTCAGCTCATTTCATGGCACATCATGTCATTCAATTCCATTTCATTGTTTTCACTTCTTTTCAGAATTTTTGTTGTTTTTACTTCCATTTCCTTGCTTTATATTTTTTTAGTCTTTTCATTTCACTTCCTTCCTTGATTTTTAATTTCATTTCAGCTGCACGTAAGGGTAGAAGATGGCAATTTCACAAACTTGCACTTCTGTGGCAGCTCTGGCCTACCAGAGGTCTTGTTGCCTGAAGCAGCTATGGTCATGCATTTGTAGATTGCCAGATACAACAGCATTAACAATTTGATAATTCTCACAGATCAACACAGCCATCTTTGTTTATAGCAAAATCTTATTAATAAGTTGTTTCACTGCTCCTGCTCTATTTCTCCCTTTCTGCAGTCACCAGTCAAGGTGTTTGTTCTGTAGTATCTGTGTTTTCCCAGACTGGTCACGAAAACTCACCATCTGTCTCCTTTGCTAGTGTCGCCTATTCTCTTCCTTACCTTGATCCTTGAGTTCAGTTTCACAGATGCAATTATTCCCTGCACCGTCTTGACTCTGAGACCAGCCCAGGCTGTTACAGAGGGATTCCATTTTCCCACTTCCAACTTAGAAGATACCAAAAAATTAGAAGAAAGAAAGGCAGCCATTGATTTAATTATTGGAAGAAAGAGAAGACCAAAGTTTCCCTGGATGTCCAATATGTGTTTTCTTCTGTGATTTCTCTGCTGGTGGAGAACCTTGTATTTTTTTTCCTGAAGAGGTTTGTGTAAAACCGGATAAGCTTTGAAAGTTCCTGAAAGGTAAGTGAAAAAGTTTGTGAGAACTGTACTGGCACTTTGTGATTTCCAGTGAAGCAAACACTGAGCGCTCCACACTTCTTAGCTGCAATCTGGTTATTATCTTTAAGCCTCTGTTTGCACAGTTATAAGAGCAAGGATATAAAATAATAAGATTCAAACTATTTGAAAATGTTTTGGAAAATCGAACTGAATTTCCCATAACTCTGTTAAACACATTTCTGGCATCAAGGCTGTCCAAAGACCAAGAAAAATATCTTCAATGTCAGTAACTTTCAGTATATCACCTATTACTTTTCAGAACCAGATTCTGGGGATCAAAAAAAAATTGATTTTTTTCCCCTGATCTTAGTAACAGGGAAGGATGTTCAAATCATTGTGAAAATAGTAAATTCTGGTTTTTTGAAAAAATGCTAGGAAAAGCCACGGAGAATGAGAATAGTCTCCCTTCTGCAAATAGAAATGAACACAGATACCACTGCCCATGCATGCCAGTAAAATGTCCCTTTGAACTCTGATGTAAATTGTGAAGATGTTATTGAAATTGAAGTTTTTGGGATGGTATATATTAATAGATGTAGAATGTCGAGAAGACTGGTAGTAGTCTTGTTATTGTGGCCTTCTACAAATATCATATATAGATAAAGAATATTTGTCAGGAGAAGGTCTTGTATTGGATTACCATATAAACTGGAATAAATTTTTGGCCTCGGGGCAAAATGATTAAAAATTAAGAAAGCAAAGAAGCTAAAACGATTTATTTATTTAATGCTGAAATAGTTATGTTTTTCAAAAATATTTTGTCCTCATTTTTTCTCAATATCAGCTTCAGAGCGATAATGGGCTCAAACAAAATCATTTGACTGGTTTGGTTTCCAGAATCAGTGTAGTAAGTGAAAAGAATCCAAGCTTAATTATATCAGCAGTGTCTCAGAAAATTATTCAATTCCCATAAAAATGCATTAATTAGAATTTTATCGTGGGGCCAGGCAGTATTCTCTGTCCTATTCCATTTCACTTCTTTTTAAAACCAAAATGCCTGAAGCTTTCTCAAACTTCACGGTCTTCAGTATGGAGGACAGCAGGTAGATCTGCCTCTCAGAGTACATGATTCATGTAATGTATCATCTGTAATCTGATTTTTCCTTTTAGGTATCACCGGTACAGCTGATGAGAATTTTTCTGATGAAAAGACGTTTGATCAGAAAGTGCTTCAAAAGTCTCCAGAGCTCCAGAGTTATGTAATGTTAGTATTTTCTCTGTATCTTTACATAAGAATTCACCAGAACCATGCTACTGGCTTAATTCAAATTTCTTCTACATTGCAGACTAGGTTCTCATAAACAAAATAGATATACAATCAGTGTAGGTATATTCCACAATGTATTTGCATTCTGTATCACCTATAATCATGCAGTAATTTTGCAGTGATTCATGCCAGTAAGATTACATAAACATCAAGGTAGAGTTCATCCTATGATATTTCAAGTATGCTTTATATTCATCAAATGGTGAAGGTCTTATCTAGGATATCTCTGTCACTGGCCAGATTCCAAAGCCGTCTGGGCAGTCCTGCTCAACCTTATGCCAAAGGTAACTGCTTTGCCAGTGAAGTTGGAATAAATGATCTACTGGGCCTTCTACAACCGCAGGCAAATTGTGTTTCTGTGCTACAACGTGGGCAAAGGTGGCTAAACAAAATCTCCTCTACTGAATTGGCTCAAAGAACTGTCATAAAAAAAAAGGCTGAGTTGCTGCTCCCATGCTGCTGCTACCTGGCTATTTGAGCAGTTAAACTGTTGAACAAAGGTCTCCCTTTTGATGCTAAGTGCCAAGTATGCAACTGGAGATGTTACTTCTGACTGCATTGCAACTCTGCCCAACATTATGAGGAGCCAGGACTCGACTCTTCTGCTCCTTGCTGCCCCCATACCCTGTAGTGATTTGGGCTTTTATGCAGGGCCATGTGTTGAATAACAAATAACAAGATTGAATTTCTGCTCCTTACCCCAATGATGAACTTCAGCTCAGCTACCTATGAAAATAAGGCAACAGCAGACTGGTGGTAGCTGTTGTTTCCATTTTAAATTTGTGTAATTTAGATGATAAATAATGATAACATTTCCTGTAGAGGAAAATTTTTATGTTATTTCACTCTTTTAAGCATGGAGAAGAAAATAAAACTGGATGAAACTCATGAGCTTCATACTATGCTCATTAAAGCTTTAACTAGGCTAAGGCTTAAAAATTTTTGTTATCTTACTCTTTTGAGTATGCAGAAGAAAATACAACAGGATAAAACTCATATGAATTATACCATGCCCATTAAAGCTCTAACTAAGTCTAGCCTTTAGTCATGACTTCAATAATTTAGTACTAATCATAATGGCCATAAAAAGGAGGGAAGAAACTATTTTCCCAACTATTTTTTTTCACATACTTGAAAGTTGCAAGATCATTTTTACTCAAGTTCTCATAAAAATATAGCCTCTGGCAACAAGTCAAATTCTTAGCCTGAAAGGCTTTGGAATGATTCACAGAATTGACATGATCCATTCCTCACAAAATAACATGAAACAGTGCTCACAGGCCCTATAAGTATATCCGCCGAGAGCAGGCTAAACCCCCCTATTTTTAAGTATAACTGTCAGCTAAGCAAACAGAACGGTGAAATAAAATCCTGAAAATTGATCCTTTCACCAACTGTAACCTGAGACCGAGCTTAACCATGCACTTTAAACAAACATTGCTTAATACAGCATATATTGAAGCTTAAGCAATATTTTAGATTAGATATTTTATTTATGCATTACAGGATAAATATTGATTCTAGCTAGACTCCTGTGACATGAGGCCAAGTTGAAATGAAGTCTTTAAAGAACACAAATCATAGAACATACCAAAGTAGCATTTAGCCATGTGTCCTAGGTACAAATGTGGACAACAGAATATTCAGCATATAGTGATAATTCCTCGAAATTGTTTCCCAGTCTCCAACAATGTGTCACCTAAAGACATCTTGAATCTGGAAGTTCATGTATTTCACAGCCCTCTGAGAATTTATCTTCCCGAAGGCTGTTGCTGCCCTTTGAAGTAGTTTTCTTCAAGGCAGTGTCTGCAGCAGGATTTTCCTTGAATGGGTTACATACTTTAGGATGTATCAAGAGCTATGGCTCCTCTTAGTTCTACCATGGCAGGTCTTAATTTATATGATCCTTGTAATGATAAAATACCAGTCCAGATTGTTAGTTCACCATTTAAAACATGCATGGATCATTGTTTACAGAATACAAATATTTCATTTTACCTTTGAGAACGACGTACTGCTAGTACACTTACCCATCTTTGTATATGGCACCTGCCATCACCTTTCCATGCCAATCAGGAATATTTTATTTGCCTAAAATAGCAACAAAATGTTGGCTAGTTCATAGGATGGTTTAGGTTGGAAGGGGCCTTTTATGATCATCTTGTCCAACTCCCAGTTTATTCCAGCTAATCATACCTTTTAGGGAAAGGCAGATGTCTGAAAAAGCACAAGGAGCACTTTTCTTAGAGTCTGTTAATCTCTGCCTTTATCAAACTGACCCACAGACCTGACCCTCAGTGACACTGCAATGAGTGCCTATTTTATCAGTGTGCAAATCTGCTTTCAGGACCCTGTCAGCATGCTGATATTCCTGCTGCCTTCCCCGTTCTTCTGGATAGTCTATTTCATGATCTCCATGCCCAGGCCAAAGCTCTGGTGTTGCTGAAAACACTGAAAAGAACATCACAGAGATTCTTGCATTGTTTGTCAATTATGGGTATTCTGCATCTCCTCCCTCAGAGTATATGAAAAACACCCACATTCTCTCAAGGTTGGCCAGCCATGTTATCAGACTCACTTAGAGGCAAAGTCTGAAGCCTAATTTCTCTTAATTATCTCATGTCCAATGTCCATATGCCAGAGACCATTTTAACAATGATGAAATTGGAAAAAAAACCTTATGATACATGTTGCATTTTAGCTGTCCTTTAAGGTATCATTAAGAACAGATTCCTTTATATTTCCTCTGGAGTCTATGAATATCTCAGTGGAATGGAGTCAGTGAGACAGTTTTAAGTGACTCATTTGCAGTTAATTTAGGATCTTTTTCTGCAAAGGGCTGTGAAGGGCTGCCATTTTCTCTTACCTGAGAAGGCCTCTTCAAGTTAAGAAACACTCACTACTAGAAATAACCCATCAATAGGTAACCAGTACCTTCCTCTGCTGCCCATGATTGTTACACATCAATGGGAAAATTTGGAAAGGAAAAGGGAAGAGAAAGGAATAGAAAAGCAAGAGATTTTGTACAGACTGAAAAGAGTTGGTATAAAAATGTAGGGCTAGATCAACCCATGAGCATGGCACTATGTCTCAGGGATGAGGCTGGATTCCCTCATGGAGAGCAAATGGCAAAAGTGTGCAGGTATGCAGTTGCTGGTCCACTTCCTTCAAGCGCCCAACATGCAGCATCCAAAAGACAGAGATAAGAAAGAATGGCATGGAAATGCTTGGCATAAATTTTTGGGGGGGAACTATTTTCTTGGTTTTTTATGACCCTTCCATCCTCTTGCCAGACATGGAAATATTGAGCCTGAGCCTAAAGCCAGCTCTTTTCCTGAGGTCAGTGCAGTCAGAGGCTCATCCTCTGAAGTGCATGATAAACACTAAGCATTGTAGCTGAGCTTATATTCTTACCACCTCCCTAATGACTGATCTGTTGTTAAACAAAGATTGAGCTCAATAAAGAAATGTATAAATGACTCATTTTGGCGTAGCCACCAGAAAAACAGACCTGTGGAGTGCAGTCTGCAGAGTGGCCAAGAAGTGCATGTGCCCCTGTGCCCTCCTGGGCACCAGCTGGAGGGAGCAGTCAGCCACACTCAGGCGACTGTCCCCAGCTCAGCCTCTAGTGCACTGAAGAGTTTCTCTCCCAATGCCAACACATTTGATCTAACTTCGGTGAGAATGATGAGTGATCTAACCACGAACATAAAGAAAATGCCGGCGGAGTGAGTACTGGAAAGAAATGTACTGCCTTGAGGATTTTGATCATGACATTTAAATTCCAGTCCACAATACATGTAATTCAATTTTGTTGTATTCTGTTTATAAACTGTGTTTTAATCACAGACTTTTGGGCGTGATGATTTGAAATTATCTAAGGCCTTTATCCTAGAATGCAATTGCATTTGGCTGCTTATCTTGTTTAGGTTCAACTTCTATTGGTTCCAAAAGGTTCAGATTACTTCAGGTGTTTGATTGTAGCTGCATATTTCTTTACAGGTTCAGAAAGGGTAGCAAATTATTGCTCACAGGGAAAAAATAAACCAACCCTAACAACAAACCAAGCACCTATTAAAGGGCAGTCTGTGGGTTTCTCCTTTTACATAACATTTCACACTGACAGAGCTTGTGTGTTTGAGAGAGAAGAGTAATGGAGACGCCAAGGAAAACGTTTACTGATTTTCTAGATAAGGCAATAGCAGTTGCTATCACAATGTGTTGTGATGAATTGCTTTTTTCTTACAAGGGAATTCTCTACCCCACCACTGTTTGCAGTCCTGAAACATTCAAAGCCTTGGAGTCCTTTGAAGTCAGAAGTGATGATGTAATTTTGGCAACATACCCTAAATCTGGTGAATATATTTTACTTCTTTTCATAAATAAGGTTATGTAATTGCAAGTAACAAGGTTTGTACTAAATAGATGTAATATATATCATACATAATATTATATGTTATACTAAATATTAGTACTTAGGATGTTCACAAAATTTTGTTAAACTGGTTTTGCTGTCCAATAGCACCAAAAGAATTAATGATGAATATTTTATATCAGGAATTTTCAAAAAGACTGAGAAAAACAATACGATTTTCTTTTCTATAGCCTATAAAGGATTTTGTTCTCCTTACTTTTTATAGTTATGAAGTTACATTCACAAATTTGAGACTTAAAATACAGTTTTTTACACAAGAGGTAACTCGATCTCTTGAAATTACGGGATCTGCTCTCACATGTGTATTTGTAAAGTTAAAAGGTTTATGTTTTTACATGGAATGCAGCTTTTGGTACCTTCAAAGGACTTGCAGGGTATTCTTTAGTGTACTTCACAAAGATGTCAGGAAATAACTATCCAGAATATTTTTGTAGTCCTTGAAGTGATCACACTGTTGTTTAATTATTGGGAAATCAAGAGGAGACCTCTGCTAGGGTTGCAAGTTTACTCTACATATTTGCTCCTTCAGCCTGAAAGCACTGGTCCACACCAGGGCCACAGGTCTGGGCTAGATGTGCCTCATGTCCACTTGAACCTTGCTGTTTCTCTCTTCCAGCAATTGGTTCACACTGACTTATAGCAGATAGGCACAGCTGACAGGATTGTAAAGTTTTTGCTTTTGAATCATCTTTTCATTTCAAAGAAATGTCCTGCACCAGAATGCAGTTGTTAAGACTGTATTGAGAGAGATGTAGGAACCCAGAGTCAAGAAGTCAGGAAATGGTAAATTAGAGATGGGAGTTCTATACAGGCTCCTTGTTATGTTTTGAATAATGATATAACAAATGAGTATAGGAAATGTCACTTCATAGAGGTTTTTTTCTAATATTAAAAAAATTAAGCACATACAGCACAATTTTGAGATCTAGTTCTGCTCCTGTGTTGAAGTACTGTGACCCATCTTTCTTCCACAGATAATCCAGCACACCAGAAAACACATCACACATTAGGTTTTACAGTCCAGGTTTACCACCCCAGTCTCTCTTATATTTGTCAAAATAAAATTTATGACATTCATGCAGGTTTTCCTACTTGAATCCTAGTGGTTCTTCTCCTCCTCTATTAGTCACTATGTATTATACAAGTTAATTTATGGTGTACTGAACCCTTCAAGTTGGAGGAACATGTCATTATGTGGAGCAAAGGCTCTGAGAGGTGATTGTCCAGACAGTCAACAGTGATAACATCACATGAAAAGAAACCAAGTAACTCACTTGCTAGTACTACCAGCTCTTGACTTCCCTGCCAAATCCATTTCTGTTTATTCTGTATTTTTCTTCTTTCAGGAACCAACTGGTTAAGTCAAATCTTAACTGACCTTATAGCCATATCTCAAAGGAAAACACTGAGTAAGGAAAGCAGTGAGAACGATAAAATACTAGAAGTATCCCCCTACCTTGAAGTTGGAAATGCTGAGAAATACGAGGTGGGAACAGAATGTGTATGGAAATGATCAAAATTATGTGCTTGAGGTACTGAATAGATGATGTGTGAACTATTCCATTGTTTGATAAGACCTTTGCCACTTCTCTTTATGTGGCATCTGGTCAGGATGAATGTCATCTGGACTGTCATGTACCGAGGGATAAATGAACACTTCAGTGAGTGTGACAGGAGCACATATCCATGAGATGCAGAAGAGCTTCAGAAATCCAACAGGGCATGTTTTGTATTTAAGAAGAGCTCTGTGAAGTGTCAAATAATGAAATAATAGCTTTTGTGTCTTTTACGAGCTCTTCCTCCTCCTCAGCCCCTCTCTCAGTCCTTGAGAGGCTTCAGCTTTCACACAAACCCAGTTAGAGTCTGTGCCTTACCTCTAGATTTGATCCCTTGTCTAACAGACCTGAAGAGAATTATCACGTAAGAGAATTAACAGTGGGTATTCTTTTTCCAATTGCTCAGGGGCTTTTGAAAATTAGAGCTACTCAGAACAGCCCACTAATATCCCAGGGTAACACTCATACACGCACACACACACACACACATACACATAAAAAACTACATCTCTCAACCAGTAACTGTTGGTAAGTTTATCAAGGCAATATTTTAGCACAGCTTAATGAAAAGAATACTTGTACTAACTGAACTGTCCACTTTCCTCCTTCCAGTTCTTAAAGCAAATGACCAAATTACCTTCTCCAAGATTTATGGTTACTCATCTCCGTCCTGAAAATCTTCCCAAGTCAATCTTCGAAAAGAAAGACAAGGTGAGTGCTTATTTTAATGTATTAAAAGCAAACTGTGCAACAGATATTTTTTAAAGCTAAAGAAGTACTTTTCTACCAATTTTCAGAATCACTCTTACGCTTAAAAGTTTAGCCTGTCCAGTTTCTAACTGCCTGTTTAAGTACTGCCATTCATCTCACTGAACCTCAGTTTTTCCTCATTGGCACCCTTGTGATGATTTGTACAAGGGAATTGCAGGGCTTGAAGAAATCCTCCAGAGGCAAAATGTATTTTGACACGATTTCCTGTGGGAGAAATTTTATGGCATTGTTGCAAGTGAGGGCTTCAATGTGTCAAATTTCAGAGAGATTTCATATTTTTGTGATTTTTTTATTGCTACCTATATGACGGACTATGCTTGTATTCAGAAAAACATACTTAGATTCTGCATAATTAATCTGGTTAACCTGCGAAAGATTCTTCATTAAGTATAGGTAACCATCTTCTCATGTTACCAAAGCATAATTAAATGCTGCACCTTCTGCATTAAGAATGAAATTGCTACTTCTGCAAGTAGCACACAAGGTATTAGAAATCCCCAGCTGCAGATATAAAGTATATTATTATTTTTTGAATGCTATAGTCTGCTCTGTGTTTATCTACAAATAATTCATTTAATATTTTCAAGATATTGTTACTGATTTGTAATCCAAAAGATGTAGCTACATCTTTTTACCATTTTTCCAGTGGCTTCACTCTTCTTCCCTCCTATGAGACCTGGGATGAATTCTTCACAGATTTCATGACAAAGAAAAGTACAGTATATTTATCTGTCTGTGTCAATTATCCAGTGATTTGTCTTTGTCTAACAACCCTTGTACTTCAGTAAATCAGCTTCAGTTTAAAGTACAAAAGCAGAGATTAAAGACAGAGAATTAGAAATCTGAAGTTTACAGTAATTATCTAACTGCTTGAGGATCAATACTTGTTAAAACTGCACTTCCACAAACTTCTTTAACTTATAAAAACTGATATTTTTTCCTGGAACAAGCAATTCTTCTTTATCACTATCTTAGGTCCCCTTTGCCCCTCCTCTCCTACATCCATAATTTTGTGTTCATGGAGACATATAATCACCTCTATGGCAAATTGGATGAAAGGAAGTGTTTGGACTAAGTCTAGTGCATTAAAAAGTGAGCTAAGCCTAATGCATTAAAAAAGAGAGAAAATTACATGACTAGTTTCAAAATTACATGAGTTTGGCATAGCACATGTCCAGCAGAAGGGAGGGTTCAAGATGGTTTTAGAGTGAATTAAAGGAGTCTGCAAGATGATAGCTTTTTGGTGGACTCACAGGTGTCTGGAAATACTAACCTGTTTTAATTTTCTGATGTACAAATGGCATCATATGCTTGAGCCTGGAGCAAAATCTATAATTACCACAGAGGGATGTGAACTCTCCTGCAGACATGAGAAATAAAAGCCCTTGGCTGAGGCAACAGCTTAATGAGTAAAACTTGGTTTATTTTATAAAGAGCTTGTGTAATCTTCATTTATTCGTCATCTTATGAGTCTTTTATTTTATTTAGTGGCCTGGGGATGCTACTTGGAATACCTTTCTGAATGGAATAAATACATTGATGAAGAAAATATTATGACAGTAGCTTATGAAGAGCTAAAAGAGGTATGGTTATCTATAATTACCAATATTTTATACTTCAAGGGACATTTTTCCCTAAACCAATTCACCTTTATATTCATGTAGGGTATACAAACAGTGTGAGAGAGATTCTTGTTTTGAGGGAAGAAAAGGTGAAATTCAAACTTCAAAACCTTTAGAAAATTTTGTTTGTGAAAATTATTCTTGTCTTTGATTTATTTGTGATAAAAACTAAACTATACCACAAAAAATAACAAATTAACAAATTTTTTAAAAATAATTTTTCATATCAATAAAAAATTTTATCTTTTATACTGATTAAATACATAAAAATATATATTTTTTTTTTAGTTTTAAGCTAAATCCCCAGTGATTTTTTGAGAGGAGTCTTTGTGTATCCAACAGTGTAGATTTTGCCCACTTGTAAATCCTATGTCATATTTTGTAATCTATAGGAAGACAGCTCGTATCACTTTCGCAATAATTATGGAGATGAGAAACATTATGGACCATTTCAGTCCTACTGAACTCTAGAATATCCTATCTGTGCAGCCAACAGAGAGATAGAAGGAAGTGTAAAGACATTGGAAAGCACCATAATTTGGATGAAAGTCATGTCATATATCACATTCCTCTTTCCAGAATTGTGCCCTGGGCGTGAAAAACATAGCTGCTTTCTTTGGATTTCCGCTGACTGAGGAACAGCTTCAGCTTGTGGTAGAGAGGAGCAGCTTCCAGTCTATGAAGAAGAACTCAGACAAGACCCATGGGTCACTTGGCACTGTTTTCTTCCGCAAAGGTAGGAAGCTCCAAGTGGCTCAGAGGTAGAAATGTCAAACTCTCAAGAACTTGGGACATCCTTTGGTTCTTTTTTTTTTTATTGTACACATATTAGCATGGCAAGTCAGTACCAAGCAGGTTATCACTGCTTTCCTTAGGAAGACTATTCAAGGAGCAGTGGCGAGGAAGATACCCGGCAAGGCTCTGACAGCAGATCCACTTTAGAGGCTCCCAGATGGCTGGCAGGAAGGAGGAGCTGAGTCACATGTCTCAACTCCTCTCCACCTCTGTGCCTGGATCACCGATTGCCCAGCCATTGGAGGCTTACCTGAGCAGGCAGCACTGGGCCAAACTCAGCCTGAGGGGTGTGACCACACATTTAGGAGAGTGTAGGAATCTTCTGAAATGGCCATTGCCAAATGTTCACTCTTACATGTTCTTTTGCATTATACTGAAAGATTATTCACATTTATGTAGCTCCACTGATTTCACAAAATTATGTTGGTGTGGAAGAGTAAAGATTTATATGGATAATGGATCAACACTATTTAGTGTGCAATGTAATAAAAATAACAGATCTATAGAATAAAAATGATATAATTTCTTGGTTTTCAAGAGTTTCTTTGCTTCTTTGAAGGTGTTGTAAGTGACTGGAAGAATCTTTTCAGTGAAGATCAGAATGAGAAAATGGACAAAGCATTTGAAGAACAGGTAGCAGGAACTAAAGTTGGAAAGTTAAAGTATGACTTGTACTGCAAAGCCTGAAGAATAATGCAATGTGCTTAAAGCAAGAGCTTTCCAAGGCAGACTTAGATCACTTGATCCAAGCACCTTAAAATTAATGAAATAATCATTGCAGCAGTCTTTGCAGTGGCAATGGGCTTTTGTTTTATGGTGAGATCTCTGGCTACACCCATTTGCTGAAGAAATGTCAACTAACCATATTGACAAAAAGTCAATTACCATGTTCTAGTAGCTGTCACTAGGAAGGAAATGCCCCTTTACTTTCTAGCCAAATTCTATGTGTCTAGGCTATTTATTATGATTTAGTATGCAGATTTCTTTTTCATCAAGATGTTTCAAATCAGGCAACATCTTCAGAAAAAAGATCACTAGCAAAAACATGAATATGACACAACCCTCATGACCAAGGATATCTTCCATGAATTCAGCACTAACTAAATCAAAGTTAGAAGGAGGAGAAAGAAGCGGAATAGGGATAAGCATTCTTAAGGCTTTTCATCTCCCTGAATACATAACATCAAGATGTGTTGGGGAAGATGAAATAGGAAAGTCTTATAAATATGATTACCTGGCAAATTATGCTGAGAATATGGAAAATATAAGTGAGATTGAAATGAAGGCAAGCTCTGAGTTACTGAACAACTAGAAAACAACGGTACGGCCGACTGGAGGTAATCCCCCCTCTTGATGAAACAATACCCTCTGCCTGCAGGCAGGTCCAAGGGTCATAGCAGACCCTGCCAACTTGGCAGAGGGTCCAAAAAACAGTTTTTAGGGTTTAAAATATAACGCCGTATGGTAATGCGATGATTCTTATAGGTTGTATGTAAATGTTGTAGGACTTGTTGCTTGTTCTAGATTGGTTAATGAGAATTAGAATATTCAACACAGAAAATGATATATTGTATTGTAAACGGCAGCTCACTCTCTTGTTATCGATCTTTTTCTCACTCTCTCTCGCTCTCGCCCTTACTTCTCTGACCTGCTTTGGGCTGCGTGGCAGCTCCTAGCAGGTCTCCTACACCCACGCCCTTTCACAATAAACCCCATTCTCTAAGACCTGACTTCAGGTATCTCTCGTGTCTGTCCTGACCATCCGTAACCAACAGACCCTCCAATCCTACAGGATCAAATCCTACAAAGATGGATTTCAGATGGGCTGGTGTTAACAGGCAAGATTCACTTAGAGGCACTGCTTTTTATAGCATCATAGAGCAACCCAGCTTGGAAGAGACCTTGAAAAATCATCTGGTCCAACCTTTCATGAGAAAGGGAGCCTAGAAGAGACTCTATCTAGATATCATATCTTAAAATCCTCCAGTGATGAGGATTCTACCATGTCCCTGGAGGCATTGTTCCAGCAAATTATTTTTCTTGCTGTAAAGAATTTATTTCATGTATCAAGATTAAACCTCTCTGTATTGGTTTGAAAACAAACCAGTGGGAGATTACAAGTCAGGATTAAAATTAATAGGAAAAATTAAGAATAAGTGAAATAATACAAGGAAAAACACTGACAAAGTCAGATACAACCTGACACCCGGTTAGGGTGGTGGTAGCAGTCCAACTGAAGTAGTTCAGTTCAAGCGGTGATCCTGATTTAGAGTAAAATAGAAATTATTATTTTAAAAGAACTAGAAGTTAGATAATAATAATCATATTCTTAAACTAATTTAGAGAGCCAGAGATTGGATAATGATTTACTAGGATATGCCTGCTGCAAACCATTTATTATTCCCATAATCAATTTTGCCTACCTGGTATTGGGGAGGATAGAGAGAAGAGAGCCAAATAATTGAGAGAAACCACCAAGTGTAACCAAGCATCACGCCTTTGGACCCCGAACCGGTACAGGTTGGTTCTCAGGCCTGGACTTGGACCAAGAACCAAGGGAGCATGTGCAAGGGAACAGGGTGAACAGTTCATCATGATGAAGGCTATCGCTCATGTCGTAATCAATCAGTTGGGACCCCTGCCCACAATTAATCTGACACACTGCACTTTCACAAGCATATTTAAATGAACTTTGAACTCATTATAACACGAAGCGGGGATAGGTATTGACTATGTATAGGGGCTTTGTCTAACTTTATGCATATGTAATCTGTAACCTAATATAAACCTAATGAAGTGCTGCTGAGGTTGTGCATGCCTTTGGAGGGGCTACCCGCCATGCACCCCAGCTGGAATAAACACATACCTACTTCATAACTATCTGAGTTATGGAGTCATTTCAGCGCTTCAATCCTGTGAAGGTCTGGTCTCCAGCTGAAGGTCCAGTGGTAGCTCTTATCCTCTGGGAACCCAGCAGACAGATTTAACTTGGCACTTCCAAGGCCAGGTTATATCCAGGTGGGAACGCTTGGCTCCTCCCTCCTGGGCAGAGCATCTCACCATAGGATAAGTCCATGAGTCATGCGGTGGGTCCCTGGTGGCCCATTGACTGTTATCCAGGGTGGGTCATTAGCAGGTGATAACAGCTAACGCCCCACAGCTGGAGGTAATAGAACACTTAAATACATCTATATTGTAACCTAGGACACTCTCCCTGTGCAACTTGAACCCATTGCCTGTTTTCTTCTCCATGTACTATCCTGTGGATAGACAGCCTCTATTCTCTTTGTAGCTGCCCTTCAAGTACTAGAAACTGTGATGAGGTTGTCCCTGAGTCTTCTTCTCATCTTTGAGGTCCTCCCTTGGAGCCCCTCCAGTTTGTTTGTGTCTTTCTTGAAAATGGCTTTCTTGAGATAGTGGGATTGTGAAGAGTGATGGTGTGAGATATTTCTATGCTCAGCTCTGTTGTTCTGCCATTGGTATTTGCCACTCTGGACAGAGGATTTCAGACTTGCCCAGGGACCAACAGCTACCTGTTCTGGAAGAAAAAGCAAAATAAGGTTCTTGAAGTGGAGCTGAATTAAAAACAGGGAAAAACACACCCCATTTATAGAGCCATCAGCTAAGCAGATAAGATGTAAAAATAAAAGATACACTAGCAAAGAATAAAGTATTCAAAGAAATCATTCTTCATTCTTCTAAAGCTGGTTTGTTCTGCCTGGATATATGTGGATGTGCAGCGTCTTGCAAAGAAATAGGAACACTGGAAGTAATACTTAGAGTATTTCGAAAAAATGCATGGACTCCAAAGCAGAGCAGCAGAAAGT
>VZRM01003437.1:0-16001 GCA_013397955.1 Grantiella picta
GTCTCCAGCTGAAGATCCAGTAGCTCTAGTAGCTCTAGTCCTCTGGGAACCCAGTAGACAGGGCTAGCTCAGGCAGTTCCAAGGCCAGGTTATATCCAGGTGGGAACACCTGGCTCCTCCCTCCTGGGCAGAGCATCCCACAATGGGATGAGATAAGTCCATGAGTCATGTGGTGGGTCCCTGATGGCCCATTGTCTGTCATCCAGGGTGAGTCATTAGCAGGTGATAACAGCCAACGGATGGCCCATTGTCTGTCATCCAGAGTGGGTCATTAGCAGGTGATAACAGCTAACAGCCCACAGCTGGTGGTAATAGAATACTTAAATACATCTACATTTCAACCTAGGACAGTTGAGAAAGTAGTTCAAGTATGCAAGACACTGGACAGATCTGCTTAGCTCACAAAAACATTTGGACATAGAGGTATTTTACTTAGCTCTACAAACCTAATGCGCTAAAACACAGTTAGTTACATGTTCAAGGCCTTTATGCAATTAGATTAGAGTACTCATCATTTCTAACAGGAAATATTTTTGAAAAGGTTTCTTTTAGTTTTTCAGCTCCCAAATTCAATTTTAGCTGCTAAGAGACTGCAAAGTCAAAAGACAGCAACTATAGAGAAGTTATTCTTCTAAGATGGCTTCTGTTAAAAAAAAAAAACACTAAGGGAGGCAAAAGGATGCTCTTTAAAAGCTCAGAAAAAAACTTAGATTTTTCTTCTGTTACTGAGAAACAAGCAGATTACAAGTCAAGACTGCAGCTGCCAAACCAATTTCCTAGTAGGTACACACAAAAAGGCAAGCTTTAAAAACAATCTATTCAAGATGCTTATGGTATCTTTTCAGGTATTGTTTAAGCATTTTTAATACAAGGGCTATTTTACACATAGAGGTGCATTTATAGATATGAAGACAACTCTACCTACAGGTATTTCAGACAACATAACAATTTCAAAAGGCATTATGTTCAGAGACCAAGCATGTACGTTCACACTATTTCTGTTAGACTGAACAGAACTGTGCTCTTGGGGCTTACAGAGGAAAAGTACTGATCACAAATCACAAGTCCCAATTAAAATTTTCATTATGGTAAATCACCTAAAACCATCAACACTCCATGGGGTACTCTGCTAATTGGTAGCACTGACTCGTAAGTTTAATCACTTATTAGATGATTCCTCATGCAAAGTATTTATAAAGCTTACCTGCTTGCTTAAAAATTCTTTCAAAGCCTCTTGCTGTCTCTGCATGTGTTCCTTCAATTTTTCTTGCCTCTGTAGAAGTAGTTGTTCCTGTATTCTCTGTTTAGAAATAAGAGCTTCTCTTTGTGCATCTAGCTGCTCTTGCAATTCTTTCAAATACTTTTGCTGAGATTGGATGCTTTCTGATGAGGCCAACACTCTGTCCCTTAAATTCAGTATACCAGAATAATTTAACAAAGATGCATCTCCTGGTGTTGATGTCAACAATTCCTCAACACACTGGGCTTTAGATTCTTCACGCCCTAGAACCATGGGGTCAGAAACACTGAGGAGTTGATCAGGGATTGTTTTGCTGGTGCTCTCTACAGATCCCTTCTGATACGCTAAGGGACCAGCTGAGGCTATACAAGATGTTTTTGTTACTGGCATGAGGAATGTCTTAAAAGGACGCTCTTCTCCAGCTTGTGTCTCTGTTTGATAGTTAGGTATCTTCTGATATAACTCAATAGGGTGTACTGTTTCTGAAGACTCAGAGGAACTTTCTGCAGGCAACACAAACCTAATGTGTCGTTGGTGTGCTTCTGGTTGAGTTCTTACTGCTTCTGGTTGTGTTCTTACTGCAGTGACATCTTTCCTGACTAACCCTGATGGTAACTGGGCCTGGGATGGCTGTCTGATGTGATTATTGGCAGATGCAAACACTCCCACTTGTTCCTGTGAAGGACTGACACAAGGCAAGTGAAACGCTCCGTGCCTCAATTTTGATGCTTCTGAAAACGTCACTGATCTGCCATGACAAGCATTATACATTTGCTCTTCCTGCTTCCATGAAGATGGTTTTTCCAACACAGGCAGTGTTGCTGAAAACGCAGGTAATGACCATGCATGTTCTTGGGCGTGAACTTGTTCTGATGCCTGGTACTGCGCTGGCTGTGCTCCTTGCCTCTGCAGGAGTGGTTCTGAGACAGGCTCTACATTCATGGATTTTGTTTCCATTGAACTCAGAGGTGGTGCAGAAGTAGATGAGTATCTTTGCTTCAGTGTATTCTGATACTCCTGTAAATGCTTTCTAGCTTCCTCAATGGTCTGTTTGTGCAACCTGAATAGAATGAAAACATGAATCTTTTCAGAGTAGTACAAAAATAAACCTCAATTTCGATAATGAAGGCAATTCAAATTATTTTGAACAGGCTTACATTCCACAAAGGCAATTACCTATTTTGCTGTAGAAGGTGTTGCTGAAAATTACGGATGGTCTGTATATGACTCTCTTCTCCTAGACTCCTGGTTTCTGATACAGTAGCATTTCCAGTCTAATCAAAATAAAATAATTTTAATTACACAAATACTACTAACTCACAGAAAACTATTATGGCAACAACCTCAAGCTGTATGTTCTTCCTCCTAAGTTAACAGAAGCCACTGGGTAGCACCATGTTTGAAGTCTGTGAGATTTCAGCCTGAGGCAATGATGCTAAAGAAGTTTCTAGAACAGATGGCCCACAGCTACAGTCTCTCTGCACACACCATCAGAGTCAATGGTGCTTACAGCAGCTCAGCCTAAAGAGGTAAATATACCCTGGAAACTCAGGGAGTAATGAACCAATATAGCTGCACTTCCACAGCAATCAGGCTCTCCAAATTTGGAGTACAGGTTGTGCAAATCAACCAAGATTTTATATAAAAAAAGATTACTTTCCTTCAACATCCTCCATAAATTCTTCTTAAGTGGCTGTTTGAGATTTACACAGACAAAAAATAGAGGCAGATTTTTGTGTCTTTTTTCCCCACTATGATTTCTTTTTTCCCCCTCTTGAAAAACGTTACCTAAATGCACAATCATTATGTGACTGTAATCAGATTTTACTACCAGGTATTATAAACAGACATGCTGTCCCTGGGACTATAGAGAGACAATACAACACTCAAAGTCACAGTATCAGAAAATCACAGAATATCTTGAGCTAAAAGGGACCCACAAGGCATCAAAGTCCAGTTCCTGGCCCTGCACAGGACCATCACAAAGAGTTATACCATGTGCCTGAGGGCGCTGTCGAAATATTTCTTGAATTCAGACAGACTTGCTGCTATTACCACTGCTCTGGGAGCTGTTCCAGTGCCCAATCACCCTCTTGGTTAAAAACATTTTTTCATAATATCTAGCCTAAATCTCTCCTGACCCAGATTCATGCCACTTCTTTGGGCCCAGTGACAACATATGAAATAGAAGCCTCTACATTAGAAAAGAAAGCTTTTGTATGCACAAATTTCTAATTCACAGCCTAAGAAATCAAAATTGTCTAGATTGATATAGTTTAAAATTGGTAAATGGTGCCCTTTATTTTAATTATAATAGTAATTAAAAACCTACACCCAATTTTCCATAATTCTTCACCTCATGTTCTGTTTGGTTCTTCTGATCTGTAGAAGGGAGACTGTGGCTTTGTACCAGCTGATAGTGCTCTTCCTCTTCTTTATTTTTCTTAGCCTCCTCCAAACAGGTTTGCATTTGGATCTTCAGATAATCAGCTTCCAAAAGTGCTTTCTCTTCCTCTATTTTTTTAATCAAGGCCAACTGCTCCTGTTTCTGTTGCTCTATTTCCTCATTCTACCGAAAAGAAAAATGAGGGGGAATCTCTAGAACTGAATGACAAAGAAACCAAACTGCTCACACACACCACCACAGACAGAACTTTGTTCCAAATTACAGAAGAAATTCTATTGTTTGTGATAGGTATTTCCAAACTGCAACAGACCTTTAAAGGTAGTTCCAAAGTCTATAGGAGAATTTCGTTTTACTGGTTCGGTATTTCCAACAGTCCCTGAATTAATTTACTATTGCATTATTATCTCTTCTCAAATTAATAAACTGGTTAAAATCAGAATCCATTGCAGATACATTATCATTTTCTGAAGACTGCAAAAGAAGTCCTTTTCTAAAACTTACTTCATTAATCCATTTTGTATTTTACTGAGTTTTTCATCAGAGTTCAACACATTTAAATGTTAATTCAAGCCTTACAAAACTTATGATATAGCTAATGTATAACCACTTTGAGAGCACTCCAAAAACCTCTGAAGTAGTATAACCACTTTGAGAGCACTCCATAAACCTCTGTTTTATTCTCTTTCCATGTACCTATCAGCTACAATTCACTTAGATCCACACTTAGCAACAGCATATGTGCTTTTAGAATGGAAGCAAAGAAAAATTTCAAAGTACTGGCAAAGATGAAGTGGACAACAGCCTTTAATGACAGTCTGAATGGAAATGTCAGGAAAAGCAACTAGAGAAAAAGCTGAACCTGAGAACAGTTAATGTGGACACAGCAACACATACACCTACACATACGTCTGTTGCTTTTTTTTTTCCCCAAAATGTTTGTTAATATTTTGTCAAATTTTTATTTCCTTTATTTCTGAACCTAAACTCTAAAATTTAAAGCTGCACTGAGACCCAAATTTCACCTTTTCTTAAAAGTAAACCACCATGTAATAGCTGGTCGATCTCTAGGAACACAACAAAAATTAAAATACAATGAAACACGTACACAATACATATAATGAAATAATACACAAAGTTATTATTTTCTAAATATAATAAATAGAGCATTTCCAGAGACACAAAAACCTCTTTTCATCTGCTTCCTAGTTAACCAGAAAAAAAAATTACCCAAGTTTTGTATGTTTTTCCTGTCACTCTAAACACAGTCCCATAGACCTTCCTACATTATTACACAAGGTTAATTAAGTTTTCAGAATTGTGTATTGCTGCCTATATCCTCCCTTTATAAAGCAAAGCTAGTAATTTTCACCTAACCACGGTTACATTCCTTCCCTACAGGACTTGTTAGATTTTAGGAAACTTGGGTTTTCCACTCCATTCTAAATTCCAGCTAGAGCTTCATCATTTTTAAAAAGTATAGAAAATGTCACAGTAAAAGTTTATATGTCAAGAGCACCTATAGCTGCTGTACAACCTGAAACATTTTGAAGTCTTCTGTAAATCATTTTTTTACACCATAACTGAGATAGGAATAAATACAAACACACTTACCCACTTCTGTCTCTCCTCTTCTATTCTAATTTTAGCTGCCTCTTCCATTTTGATTTTAGCTGCTTGTTCTTGAGGATGGATTAGAACTGACTGTTCATCTTCAACTGTATTTTCCAACATTTTCATAGGGCCTAAAATATACATGTTATTTAGCTGTAATTGCAGTCAGAGTGAGCCTTGGATCTTCTTTACATCTTGCTTTACAGTTTCCCGATCAGTTTCCCTAAGCAAAATAGAAAAGCTGCTCTTGAAAAGATCTCTATCCTATTACTCTGCCTTTCTCCTTAAGTTGGAAAATTGGGTTTTTATATTATTTAAATCTTTAATGGCCCTTTATTGTGTGTCTTTCTTGAATACACAGTAATGTCCCTGCTTCAATGGGACTGAAAATTACTTCTAACAGATTAGTTGGGAGCTCAAGAGCAAGATCATCCTGAAGAATCAAAAGCCACACATTAACCTCTTGGAACAAAGAAGAGTCTAAAACTGGCAGTCACCGGGTAAATGTTTCAACACTTGACTGTTGCACAAAAAGCAAGTCTCAATCCTGTACTCTTAGCTTCAAATAGCAGCACACTCACACTGCACTCTCCAATCCCCAGGCATTACGCTGGCATATCCATCATGTACATGCTTGAATTAAATCACTTAGCTTGTTTAAAAACCAAGCACCCTATGAAAAAACAAACAAACAAACAAAAAAACCCCCAAAAAAATCCCCCCAAAAACCCTAAAAACAACAAAAAAAACCCAACCAAAAAAACACCCAAAAAACCCACCAAAGAAACCCCAAAAACCAAACCAAAAAAACCCACCAACCCCAAACAAAAAACACACAACCAAAAAACATGCCACAACTCGATCACTTTAAAACTTCAGAAATCCCACTTAGCATACAAGACCACCAGCTTCAGCACTACCCTAACCAGAAGGGCACCAAGGATAAACATGGGAAGTAACCCCAAGATGATTTGGCTACCAAACATTAGACATTGCTATAAATTTCAATTTTACAAAAAGGCTTTTTGGAACGGTGTGTAAAAGCAGAAAAAAATTCCCCTAATCAGCTTATGCTTGTCTTGGGCATTTATAGCTGTGAATCTCCAAAGAAAGTGGCTTTTCCAGTTCAGCAGGTACAGAACTTCAGGGCCAACTCCTGCACTGAGATTTCTATCCCCAGAAGCAAGTATCTGTTAAAGCATGGCAATGTCAAGTGTGAAGTGTGACAACAATTTGGGTGGGATTTGAAAGACAGGTATTCTGGACATCTGTTCTCTTCAAGATCTTAATGGACAGGTTGGACATTAGAGCGCAAACCTCTCCTACTTGTGGTTTCAACAAATCCACAATGCCTTGTGGGCACAGATAGGAAACTGTACTTTCATTCAACATGATGAAACATTTAACACTGAAGGTTCATTAAAGAGTTTTGTCACAGCTCTCCTCCCCACAAGTATTTTTGCTCCTACACAACAAACTCTGATGTATGTACTACATACCTTTGGCTTCAGACACTGTATTTTTCTGCTGCTCATTGTTAAGTTCTAAAGCACATAATGGTCTCTCTTCACTAGCAATTGTGCCTGATTCAATAGTCTCAAATTCACTCTGACTCTCACTTTTTGATGTCCACTCCTCTTTTTGGTTTCTAATCTTCTTCAACAATTTCTTTAATGCAAGTTTTGATCGAGGTTGGCAAGTCTGTCCTTCATGTCCTATAAAGAATATATACTGCTAAGTTTTGGGTAATGAATATCTTCACACCATTAAAAAAAAAAACTGTATTTTTAAAATTGTTTACAGAGTTGGACAAATAGCTCAGGTATATTTTTAACATCTTAGCCATATTTTCTGTTACCTGCAAGAGAGAAGCAGTAATTTGTCTCTTCAAGCTATAAAGAAGGGCTAAGCTGAATGTAGGGTTTCACAAACTACTGCAGAAGTAAGCAGTACTATCCCCATACCTGCCTGCATTTCCTGCCCTCTGCTTTTTATCAACACTGGCAGCACAATGCACCACAGACCAAACACCAGACTGTGCCACCCCAAGGATGCAGAAGATGCAAGCAGCAAAGTTCACTGAGACACCTCTGACACTTCTGACTCACATGACCCTGGACATGCCACAAGCAAACATGACACTCATGCATCTCTTCCAGCCTACTCACAATATGCAGCAACTCAACCTCAAACCTGAACATAAAGGACACACAATAAGCAGACTTGCACACAAAGGAAAGCTTTAACTTTGAAATACCTCAAACCAGAAAATTATTAAGTTCATGTATTTAAGTTCACACACCAACATCAGTCCACAATTTATACTAATTATATAGGAATAATTATGGCTACTAACAATGTAGTTCTTACAACTGAAAATTATTCTCAGTATACCAATGAACTGAAGAATATCAGAAAAAGAAGTTATACTTTCATTTTTAAATTCATAATCATTAGGGTATTATCATCTGTGCTAAACAGCATAAACCACATGATACTGAAATATTTTACACAAAGTAAAAAGCTTTATTATTGAAGGCATTTTAGTTATTACTAAAATTAATTTATTTTATATATAGACTAATCTTTCCTAATAAAAAATTTAAAAGTTTAAGTGCAAAATTTAGAAGTTTTACTTTCTGGTTCAGTAGGGACCTCTTCTTCTATCACAGATTCTGATTCTTGTTGAGTATCACAAGGAAGCTCTGGCTGAGTGTCACAAGCAGATTCTTGCTCCAAAGAGATATCAAGATCATTATCTTGAGCTCTGTCAGAAGGGGCTGGCAAAGGTTGTGGTTCAAACTGCAAAATGAGGTCTCCTTTCATGTCTAATTAAAGAACACAACAAAATTAAATGACCATTTGGTATACAAACAACATTGCAAGACGACATTCACAAACAAATCCCCAGGAAATTCAAGTATCAGTAGATTGTTTCACAATAGATTTAATCCAACTTTTTTCCTGCCAAAACAGAAGACCAAAACTGTTTAAATCAATAGCCATCTATTCATTCAGAACCTCCACAGCAGTTTCCACTAGAATATGCTATGTTTTTCAAAATAAAAGTTGATATTATGAAAGGCTCATCTTTACACAAAAAGCAGCTCACAGAACTTCATCTGGGAAAAGACACACCCTGACCTGGCTGCTCAGGAGGCTGCCACAGGAGGGTGATCACATGGTCCTGGTGTGAAATCCCAGAAGACTGCAAAACAGGGATTTTCCCATGGTCACCTTACTGACTGAGGGTGTCTGACTACAAGGGATGTTGGACACAGGGGAAGGTCACCTTGAAATTGTATCCTTGTTATATATACTTAGGGGAGGAACCCAAGGCAGGGAAAGGGAAGGATCAACTTAGGGGCAGAACAAGTATGAGACAAAAATATAAAAATAGTGAGATAAAATGAGACTGCCAATACCTTTGTCTGTGCCTGATAATCTGTTCTGTCTTCTCACGAAATTCCACTGGTAGCTGTCTTCCTGTGTGTAGGCATGCGTGTGCATGGATCTATAAGGGCCAGCAACTCAAACAGGGACCAGAAGTGACGAGTGCACCTGTGTCTAGAGCACTGCCAACTGCAGATGCCATAATGAGTGGATTTAGGTGGGGATGAGTGTCAGCATGCAGTGGCTAGGAAATTACAAGCCAGACTAGACAGCAAGAATGGTGAGAGGCTTAGGAGCTACACATCAGGCAGCTCTAAGACTGGGCTGGGTATTGCAGAGGCCAGAGGATTTACTAGCTGTCTAGTGGAGGGATCAGGAGATCCAAGCATTCAAACCAGCCACAGAGGAGATTAAGGGATCCTAAGAAACCTGCCAGCACATGTGTGTGCATCTCCAAGACAACAGCATCCAGGGTCAGCTGCTGGGTAGACTGAGTATGTAAGATCAGTTCCCACACGAATCTACAGCATGCTCACATGCCCAGCAGGCTCCACGCAGCAACACCTGGAATGGACCAGCAGATCTTGGGGGTTCACATGCCCAGGAGCCAGCAACTGGGAAGACTAAGGATCAAGGGCCAGCTGCCAGACAGAGAGACTGTCTAAAGCTATTCACCAAGTGATCCACAGCACGTATTTCAGCACATGTGCATTTGAGTGCATGTGAATATGAGAGGTAACTGTAAGGCTCCAGGATGAAGCTGGGTAGACTGGGTGTTTAAGACCTAAGGAGGATCTGTAGTGTAGCAGATAGAGACCTGGGATACAGGGGACAACTACTGGATAGAGTGTCTAAGACCACCTGCTGGAGTGACCCATACCATATGCACAGACATATATCCCACTAACAGGCCTTCATCTTGATCAGCCAGAGCAGTAAACAGAAGGAGGCCGTTCGTGCTATTTGTACTTTATATAAGTGCTGTGTTTTCTGTGTTGGCCTGTATGGCCAGCTTTGTGTAGGTGCCCTGAAAGCCTGGTTTGTGTGTGTGCCTACTGTGAATACACACAGGGCCTTGCTACCAGCTGGACCTGGAAGAGGGAGCTGCAGCAGCCCCTCCTCTACTGGGTACCAGATTCAGCAACTCCAACAAAGAACTTACTCCTGTCTTCACTGTACATTTCTTCAAATGCAGACTCCAATTCTCTCTGCCATTCTTCTTTTATTTCCCTGCGTTTGCATGGTGGCACTGAAAGCTGACGTGGCATCTGTGCGACAACCTGCATCCTGTGCATCCGATCCTGAGTCTGCATTTGTTCCAGTTCCTCCAGGAGCCTTTCCCTGCCCTTCAAGTACAAAGAAGGGATAACATAAACCTTTAGTGTTCACATTCAGACAGCCACACATCAGGACTGATACAAAATGCTTCCATTTGGTCACCATGATGTTTGTTTAATCCTTAATGTTCTAACAACTTCCTCAGGAGAAGGCTGTATCAGACCTTTAGACACAGGAGTCATCAACACTGCCTAGAAGATCTAATGTTAAATAAAGGATCACACTCTACACCAGAGTGTAGGCCAACTTTCCTCAAGAAAATTAAATCTTCTGTTTTTATAAGGTAAACAACTACTTCTTTTGGCAAGTGTCTTTTGTTACTATGTAATTCAGCAACTGCCACTTTTTAAGACATAAAGTAAATACTCTTTGGCACACTGAGCATAAGTGAGAGCTACTTAAAAAAAAAAAGTTGGTTGGGAGGTTTTTTTTCTGTTAATTTCAGAAGCACCAGTAACATTTCCAGAAATCCCTATCTTAGTTTGGTTACTCATTCAGGGCCAATCATATCTCAGCTGGTAAAAAGGAAGCTTTTGCTATTTCTAGCCACCAAAAATACTTGTGAAGGTAACAGACAATGAAATTTATTTGAATGTAGCTCTCAGTACAAAGGCTTTTCTCAGTAGTTCAGTTTTTATTTCTTAAAGGAAACAATTTCAACATTTCCAGACTTGCACGCTAACAGAATGTCAGTCTTTAAGTAAAAGCTTTGAAAAGTTTTCAAAATACAAAAAACCCCGTTACCTTCTTAGCAGTAACCCTTAAGGTTCCCCTTAAGTACAAAATAACCAACTCCAACTAAAGCTAATGTGGAAAAGTAGAACTCACCGCCTATTAAAACAGTTTTGCTTGACGATTACTACTGGTTAATAGCTGGTCAAACATTCAGATAACAAAAATTAGAGAAGGTTCTTTCATTCTCACTCCTTCCAGATGCAAAAAAAAAAGCCAACAGATTTTGACTTTTTAAAGACGTTCTGCTAACTTTATTTAGGCCATCAATTTCCCTCCTGTAAATGTAATTCCTTTCTTAATCACCTACCTACAACTTACTTAACTAACTTAAGTACAACTTAATTAATGTCATTCTGACATTAAAAACAGGCATTACTACTTTGCCTACCTTGGCCAACTGGATCTTCTTCAAGGCATGACTTCCTCTAACATGCGCCTTTTCAAGCTGCTTTCTTCTCTCCCTCTCTGCCTCCCTTTCTAGCTCCTCCAAACGTCTCTCTTCTTCTTCAGCAGCTAAATGAACATCTGGCTGGCAGTCAATCAATAGTTTAGTCCACAAAGTTCTTTAACAGTTTAAAGCATATGTAACAATAAATATATTAATAATTCTGCAGCAAGAGCACTCTAAAAAAGACACAATGCCATATTAATAACCTTGGATGTTTATGCTGCAAGCAGGACCAAACTCATTTTTTCACTTTTGGAAAAAAAATGTGTATTTACCTATTTTGTACCTTTAGGTGTCAAAATGTTTCAGTTTCACGCTGTACCAGGGACAATCATTTATATGACTTATTTATTATAGCAAAGTGGTTATTTTTCCTACTATACATGGTAAAATGAATAATATGGTCAACACTATAGATTGAGTACTTCTAGCCTCATGGTTTTGTTTTAAACAAGGGGGAAAAAAAACCCTAAAATATTTTCAATCTCATTTGGGAAACCAGAAACAATCTGCAATTTTCAAAGAAGAAAAATCTTACTAACATGAAAAAAAAAAAACTTAGGAAAAAATATCACTCCAAATAAGCAAAGGAAATGCAAGGCAAGTCTGGAAGTACATTGCTAAAAAGAAGGGAAGAGAAAAAAGCAGGGCAACTGCAACTATCAATTCAGCATAAGCCACAAATCTTCCAATTTGGGTGTTTGAGCGTTATGCCAGTCTTGAGGTCTCACCTTCTTACAGAGGTCTGTTCACAAGGGACTACCAGGTGTGATTCCCCCAAGTGACTGATCACAAAACAGGCTTTACAAGTTTGCCCATCTAAGATTCTCTTTAGTAAGTTGTGTAACAGCTGCTTTATACAGGTCCGTATCTTTAAACATAAACATATCTTCTAGAAAACCTAATAGCTGATATCCAGACACTATGCAATGTAAAGAAACACGTATGTAAGCCTGTAGGACAAACACTTGTAGTTAATCACCTGCTCTCCATTCGCTTCTCTGTCCACCAAAGCTTCAGAAATATGGTAGCGCGTAAGAGAAAATTTGCCAGCACCAGAGGGCTTCATTGCGACAATCTTTCTCACTTCAAAACTCTAGGAAGAAAAGTACAACTAGAGCTGTAGCACAGAACAGTATCTCCAGCAAAGCAACTAAACAGAGCTGATCTGTACAGCTAAATTATTATTATTACTATTATTGTAAGAAACCAACTCCACCAAACTCTCTCCTGAAAATTTTAAAATCTTATATACATGTAATAATTAATAAACCACATCAGCACAAGGCACAGCAAGAGGGCTTTAATAACTGAGAGCATCTCACAGTCTTAGTTAGGCAAACCCCTCCACACAAATTGATGCTCATCAGCGCTATGTTTCAAAAGCACTAATTTAAAAGCACTTGAGTTTAATGCACTAATACAAATCCCACTTAAAACAGCTGTCACACTCACTGCAGAGCAGGACAACAACAGACCCACAATATAATTATACCTAACAGCAAAGTAACACTTGTCAAGTACAGACTTGCTTCAGGAAACTCAGAGCCATTATGTCCAATTTATTAGCTGACCAGAGAAAAGAGCATTTTCTGTAACTTCAATTAAAAGTTTCTATTCATACAATGCTAAATTGCTGGGTTTTTTTTTTTCAACCTTTGGGTACATGATTGCATTTCAACACATTTCTTTTGTAAAAGTCTGAACAATGAGTGATCAGACCCTCCCTTTTCTTTGGCTTAGCCTCATGTCCTCAGTAGTGAAGCAGTCATGTTAGCTAACTCAATATCCTGTAGGAGCTGCCTTTGTACTTCTTAACGTCTCCTCTATTAATTTACTCTGAGCTTCCTCTTCCCTTGACTTTCTCATGGAAAGGGTTTCTTTTCCACATTAACTAAATCAGCAAGACTTGTAGCTTGAGTGTTCTAAAACTAACATGACCATAAAGAAATGCACACAAACAAAGAGCAGCATTAAGCCTCAGGAATATCTTATCTCTGCTTAAGAAGAGGCATACAAAATTTCTGTATTGGCTATCACTATTTTAGGATGACTGTAGAAAGTAAAGTTTTTTACATGAAAATCAGAGAATCATTGAATCATTTACTCTGGAAAAAACCTTCAAGTCCAACCATTAACTCAGCACTGCCAAGTCCACCACTAAACCATGCTCCTGGAGTGCCACATCTCACATCTTTTAGATACCTCCAGGAATGGTGATCCTACCACTTCCCCAGGCAGCCTGTTTCATTGCTTGACAAGCCTCTCAGGGAAGAATTTTTTCCTAATATCCCATCTAAACCTCCCCTGGGGCACTTGAGACTATGTCCTTTAGTCCTATTACTTTTCACCTGGAAGAAAAAAAAACACCTCCCACCTTGCTATAACCTCCTTTCAGGCAGTTGTAGAGAGTAACAAGGTCCCCCTGAGCCTCCTTTTCTCCAGGCTAAACACCCCCAGCTCCCTCAGCCACTCCTCATCAGACTTGTGCTCCAGACCCTTCCCCAGCTCCATTTCCCTTCTCTGGACATGTTCCAGCACCTCAGTGTCTTTCTTGTTGTAAGGCGCTGAAAACTGGTAAAACTACTTTTAGCCTTACCAACAGAACTTCAGTAACTTATTTGATAGTCTTTAAACAAATGCATGTTATTTGAGTAGGTAAAAAAATAAACTGCTACATTTCTTAATGAATAAAAATCATAGTAATTGTAACAGATCAACATTAACCAAAACACTTGTAGATACTGATTATAGCTCTGAGGACAAGTCCCATGCCTATACCTCACTAGCCAGATTACCAGTACTTGCTCTGTACTGCCTTAGTTTTAGAATGTACAATTAAAGCTCTCTTAAAAATTATTTTTAAAAATATAAAATTAACAAATCAATAATTAATAATTACATGTAATCAATCAAATCTCCAGAATTTTACTCAAAAGCTGTGAAGATGTGAGAATTATGGTGGAGGCTGCAATTTTCCAATTAATGTCAGAAGCAATTTAGGCTGGAAAAAAATACCATACTTCCATCAAAGTTTTGTAACTCCTCCCTCTTTTTTTTTTCCCCTCCAAAAAGCAAATAGTTCTATATTAAAATCTGGCAAAACTGGAGCAGCAATGCATCATGAAATGGTACAAAAAAACCAACAAAAACCCCACCACCTTAACTCTACAAATGCTATGAATACTCAAGCAGAACACAGTAACAGTTCTTAGGTTTTATTTTCATTACCTGAAAATCTAATAGGTCATATAAGAAAAAGCAAGTTTACTCTGTGACACTTGCAATAAAATGGTCTTTACAGTTTAAATTAAATTAAGTAACTTTTTATTTGGTCTAACTAAATATGATCTCAACTCCTAAAAATTCATCCTTCTGAGAACCAAAATGGGTTATGACCATAGAGTAAAACCACTTTTTTTCTAACTGGGTAAAATAACAATAATTGGAGTATCTTCACAAAATATTTCTTGTATTCTATTAATAGTGCAATGAACAACACTGCCCTAGCTCCATTTTATGAAATTTTAGTCAATTGTTATTGCAACAGAACATTATATTATGATTATAGTTGTATTTAATAAGCTCCTTATGCAAACTGATTCAAAAAAAACAAGGAAGCTTATTCAGATGACTCTGTAATTTGCTATCATTCACAGGATTTAGAGTAAAGTTAAATAATTCCAATTCAGTGCCTTTTGAGTAACACATTTGCAATATAAAGCCCTAGATTCACCTTCCCCCAAACTGATAGTCAATATCTTTTGTTTTCTCTCTCTCTTGAAGCAGAAAGAGGAATAAAATCTCTCCATCTTTCAATTACTTAGCATTTTACCCCATGAAGTACATGGCACCCAATAACTCTTTGAAGAAAATAACTTTATTCTTCAACCTGTGCCCTCCCAGCAACATAGGTCTCCAACAAAAGGATTAAAATCTATGCAGATATGAAAACTAAGAAAAAGGCTTAAAATCAGCTAGTCTTTAAATGGAACAAATTGACACACTGTGCTATACTGAAACAGAGCAATCCATTTCCTCAACAAAAACTCAACATGTCTGCAGCATTACTGATTCAATTTGCCATTATCATATGAACTTCATAATAGAAACAAAACCCACATACTGTAGAAAATCCAAATGCTTGCAAACTCTGCTAAAACCAGTTACAAATCACATTTGTTGCAGAGGTGAGTAAAGGACATTTGCTCATGGGTGGAAATGCATTACTTTTTGAAAGGAACAATACTTAAATAGAGCTCATGTCATCCAACACAATTGTATATGCAATTTTGGTTTCACCAGAACCTGGAGAAACCTGTAAACAAAGCAGGATTATGACAGAAGGGTGAGGAGGCATGTAATGTACATGCTGAGAGAAATCATTGTATAGTTTCATACCACCAGGGCTGTTAAATGAAAATGAGACATCATAAAAGTTTAAAAAGGCACATTAACTACAAAAATAAGAGTCCGATGACAAAAAATAAAATTCACATATAGCAAGAGATCAATCAAGTACCAAAGCCTAGTAGCAAAAATCTGCTAATACATAATTAGTTCTCTTCATTTTTGTTGAACCACTCTCCCTATAGCATGCAAATACCAACTCTGGATATTCTGTTGTGAGGAGTCAGACCAATAAATATATGCGGTACCCTGAAATGGTGATCACTGTTGCATCAGGGGTACATACCTCAAAAGGACGTGGTGGAGGAGGTGGCAGGCTTGCAACTTTTGCTGCTCTTTGTCTTTCCACTTCCAGAGCATGTTTGCGTGCATCTGTTCGTCTTGGGGGACAAAAACAGAAGGGAAGGGAAGGGAAGGGA
>VZRM01003437.1:16053-45263 GCA_013397955.1 Grantiella picta
GAAGAGAAATCATTCAAGCAATAGTGACAGAACAGTGCAAAATAAAAGGTACACCTAAAATCAGATTTCCAACTACCTGCATTGAATGCTTGGGCCATAGGGATGGGGAAGTTTATTGAAAAGTCAACAGAACTTAAGAGTGGAAGGCAGCATTAGAAATTAATTTATTCCAGGTATGAAAAATGTTAATATACACAAGCACCCCAAAAGCAATAGAAAATACGTGGTTTCGAGTTAAGTTTGCAGAAAGCATTCTACACTTCAACATTAATTGCTTGAGTGTAGACATGCTTAACTATTCAATTAACAGGTCTCAGCTCTACTCAAGCATAATTATTCCTAAGAGGACACAGGCCATTTTTCATGCCAGCTCAAGTTTGGTCCAATCTGCTTTATTAAAAAAACCCTAAGAAGAAAGACCATGACAAATGCACTAAGTCCCTTTTTCAAGTGCGTAACTCTCCATCAGGAGCTGGCCTGACAACCTTTCATTTCATGTCACTGAACTCCTGGAGAGTCCGTAAGGCCAGCTTGAATATTTGACATTTTTGTCCTGGTTTTAAAGCTACAGATTTTAACAAAAGCCACAGGCTTTGTCTATGAGCATTAATTCTCTAACCCATAAAATTTCAAGACTGTAAAAGCTCCAAGCAAGAACCATTAAAATTTTTGCCTTTCACCTTCTAACACTGTAAAATGCATTCTTAATAAAACTAAATAATTATTGCATACCTGGCTTGCTCACGAAGTAAATTTTCTTTTTGTTGCTTCTGCTCTATCAGAGCTTTTCTATGTCTTGTCTCTGCTCTTTGTTTCCTTTCCTCTGCTTGCTTTGCCAGAGCTTCTAAGTCAGGTTCCTTAACATTCAAATTTTGCAATCACTTAATACAGAATTTTACTCACATCTCATACTATCAGTATGATATTTCAAATTACATACTGCTGGTAAGAAGCACAAGCTCAAAACTACCTTCTACTGTATTAGGGTAAAAATAGTCTAATAACTTTTCCTTCTCTGCCATCTTTATTTTCTTCTTCTCCACCACCACCAGCAGTGAACCTGCCACGTTCCTCAGACAATTTAACCAAATGTTGATGCAGAAATCTTAGCTTCTTCTGCCTCAGTTTGATGAACAGGATAATTTACACCTATAAACACCCCATAGCAAATGCAGACTAAACTATGTAGAAGAAGCATGTTACTACTGTTCAGTGATTAACTGCAAGAATTGCACAGCAACAGAACCATTTATTATTAGCTCTCTGTTCCTATGATGGTGGTTCCACAGTTTTTCGCAAACTCACCCATCCCAGAATTGTAAAGAACTTTATAAAGAAGTTGATTTAAAAACACTAATATATGGAAAAGCATAATCCTATTTTACTTAGTTTAAAGATCCTGAATAACTCAGGAAGTAAGCTACTCTGCAAAAATCATTAAAGAAATCTATGGCACCACTGGTTGACTCCTATAAAGCTGGTTCAGAGTCAAACCTATAAAAAAATTCTATCCAACAATCTCAATAATCTCTCAAACAGAGTCCACACAAGTTCCATGATTTTAAAGAAAGTGAAACCAGTTTATAGAGGCAGAATTAAAAAGTGACATCCATTTGCAGTCCACGCAAAGGCCTCTGAAGCCTTCACCTAGGCTTTCCATGTCACTTGAGCACTGAAGGTAAAAAAAATGTTAAATGTACTTTCCTAACATGGTAGAGAAAAAATTACTGTGTTACTGGCATAACTGAGATAATGAGTCACTATGTACAATTTAGTCAAGTACAAACACACATGATCATACATTTATATAACCCAACACAAACAAAGTAACTTTTAAAGTCTGCCCAGCAAAAGCCTTAGCAGATAGGCCCATAGACTATCCTGTGGGAAGATATCTGCAAAAAAAGTACATTACTACTTCTAAAAAGTTTTCATTCTTAAAAAGTTGTCTGTTTAGGTATCAGACTCCAAAACTAGGTGCATCAAAGGAAAAACAAAGAAAGAGTAATTTTGGTATTTCTAAAACATCAGAAATTTCTCTGACAATATATGCCGGTCTTGGCTGGGTTAATTTTCTTCACAGTGGCTGGTATGAGGCTGTGCTTTGGATTTGTGCTGAACACAGGGTTGATAATACGGAGATGTTTTTGGTATTGCTGAGCAGGGCTTACACAGAGCCAAGGCCTTTTCTGCTTTTCATGCTGCCCTGCTGGTGAGGGAGCTGGGGGTGCTTGGGAGGCTGTGAGGAGACACGACTGGGACAGGTGACCCCAGCTGACCAAAGGGACATTCCAGACCATATGGCATCACATTCAGTACATAAACTGGGGTAAAGAAGGAGGAAGGTGAGACTTCTGGAGTGGTGGTGTTTGTTCTCCCAAGTAACTGTTACACATGATGGGTCCCTGCTCTCCTGGGGATGGCTTAGCACCTGCCTGCCCATGGGAAGCTGTGATTTAATTCCTTGTTTTGCTCTGCTTTGTGTGTGTGGCTTTTGCTTTCCCTATTAAACAGTCTTTATCTCAACCCATGAGTTTTCTGGCTTTTACCCTTCTGATTCTCTTCCCAGCCCCACTGGTGAGGGACTGAGCAAGCATCTGCCTGGTGCCTGGCTGCTGGCTGGGATGAAACCATGGCACAATCATATTAAGCTCACTTACATTCTCCTTGGCCTGTCGGTGACCCTCCCCAATCGCTCTTAAGCTTGATAAATACAGTTCTTCCAGGGCTTTCATCTTCTCATCCTGTGCCTTCTGCCATTCAGCTCTCAATGCCTCCTCTAACTGATGCAGTTGTTCTTCTCTCCTCTGCTTTACCTTCTGCCTTATCTGGAAGGAGATATACTTCTGCTGCTCTCTGACCTGTAGAAATAGCATTTATGTTTTGTCAAAAATTCAAAAAAGCACAATACTTTTTGCAGCAAGATTTTCCACAACATAGTCTACCCTGCTTCCATAGTCCTTCCTCCTTTCCATCTCATCTACTATTCCATTCACCTGATGATCTCAGGCGTCTTTTCTGACCTAAAAAATTCCACCATTCTACAATACTATTACCTTGAAATTTAGCTTACAGGAAACAATCTTTCCAGTTACTTAAATTAGTTGTTACATCATCAAATGAAATAGAACACATGGAAAAGCACTGGCATACCTGTTGTAGCCTTAGTTTTCTTCTTCTTTCATATTCTTCTTTCAAAAACATGGCTTCTTCGTTAGGACTAAGCCTTAATTTCCCAGCTGTTGCAAGTTTCCTCTTCATCTTTGGTTAAGTTGAATTACCAACTTCTATGAAAACAATGCAAAGAACAAGAGAAATTGTGCATAAGTGACATTGACAGACCAGCTGTACAAACAGAATACTGCCATAACGTTGTCAACTCTATCATGATATCTGCCTGTGAGAGCTACAAGTGGTCATGTCTGTCCCAGCTGGAGGCTGGACTTGATGATCTCAGAAGTCTTTTTGAACCTTAATGATACTAACCATAATCAAGAGCATTGGCTCTATCTTTGCCACAATCACAAAAAGAAATGCTTTTGAACTACCTTGAGTTATGTACCAAACTGCAGTAGCATCACGTTCACATTCTACTCTGGACCAGCCATGAAGAGTGAACACCATTCCATTCCTGGGAAGATTAAAAAAAACTAATTACACAAACTACTGAAAAGCACACCCCACAGTAAAGCAGGCTGGTCACTCAGGTGATTTGTATTGAAATATTATCATAGCTGTTGTCTAAAAGATGTAAGGTAAGATATAATCATAAATTTGTTAACGTTTTTGGCTGCAGTCCAAAGTTTTCTGCCTTACCGACTGAAACTCTAGCAACAGTCTGCATGCCAAGCATTTCTCTGGAAAACAGAAACTGCTCACCAACGATTTTTTATTCAAGCTTTTGTAAGCAAACAAATTTCAAATTATGCTTCCCTCGAGATTTTACTGGGAAACCAGAATCTTCTGTTTCTGCAGACTGCTTCCCATTTTCCTTATAATTACAATTGTCATCTACACAAAAAACAAAATAAACCAAACCAAACCAAAAATCTTCCATCTGATATGTAGCCTATTCTAAAATTCACCTCCCCCCATATTTTTACTGGATCTTTAAATATTTATAGTCCTGGAAACAGTCGTGCGAAACAAGCAAACAAAGACTTTCAAAAGCCACTGTAACTCTAAAACGCTAGTGATCAATTCACATGGCACTAACAGTTTAACCAACATGCCACACCTGGAAAGACTTCGGCACCATATATACTGATCTTAGTATATTTAAAAAGAGATACAATATCATAGATAAAACAGCAAAACTCTAAAGAAATCAGGAGAGATGTAAAACCGAAGATCCGTAAAACACTTTTGGCACGGGGTTATTAAAGAAATGAATCCCAAGCTCTTTACAGCATAGAGAGGGACAGTAGCACCCTGGCTCCCGCCTGCCTCCCCTTAGTCACCCCATGAGGTACAGAAGTTCATCACCGCACAACATTAAGCAGCAAATCACCACACTCTCTGTCCCACACACTCCTCAAGAGGGGAAAAACGTGGAGGATGACCACCAAGGCAAAGCCTAGCTCTACCGGATAAGAGGCGAGGCAGAGATTGCAGACGCCGCGCCTGCCCCGGTTCGGCCGCAGCGCACGGCAGGCGGTTCGGGGCGCCGAGGGCCCGTGAGGGACACTGCCAGGCACCGGGAGCCCGCCCGAGCTCAGGAGGGACAGCGCGGAGAGAAGAGAAAGTAAAACAGCCGGCGGAAGAGAAAGGGGGGGAGGGAAGAAAGAGAGGGAAATGAAGAAAGGGAGAAAGGGGGAAAGGGGGAAAGGGAAGGGGAGAAGAGAGCAGAGCTGCCCACACGAACCCTCCGCCACCTGCGCTGTCCCGGTCGCCCCGGCGCCAACGGCCGCCCCTACCACGTGACCCCGTGGCCACCGTGGGACGCCAATGGCGCATGCGCCCCCGCCCGCTCCGGGCTGCCCGAGCCCCGCCCCCTCCTCGCGCTGGCCAATGGGGACTCGGGAAGGCGGCGGAGGCGCGCGCCCGNAACAGTTTAACCAACATGCCACACCTGGAAAGACTTCGGCACCATATATACTGATCTTAGTATATTTAAAAAGAGATACAATAGCATAGATAAAACAGCAAAACTCTAAAGAAATCAGGAGAGATGTAAAACCGAAGATCCGTAAAACACTTTTGGCACGGGGTTATTAAAGAAATGAATCCCAAGCTCTTTACAGCATAGAGAGGGACAGTAGCACCCTGGCTCCCGCCTGCCTCCCCTTAGTCACCCCATGAGGTACAGAAGTTCATCACCGCACAACATTAAGCAGCAAATCACCACACTCTCTGTCCCACACACTCCTCAAGAGGGGAAAAACGTGGAGGATGACCACCAAGGCAAAGCCTAGCTCTACCGGATAAGAGGCGAGGCAGAGATTGCAGACGCCGCGCCTGCCCCGGTTCGGCCGCAGCGCACGGCAGGCGGTTCGGGGCGCCGAGGGCCCGTGAGGGACACTGCCAGGCACCGGGAGCCCGCCCGAGCTCAGGAGGGACAGCGCGGAGAGAAGAGAAAGTAAAACAGCCGGCGGAAGAGAAAGGGGGGGAGGGAAGAAAGAGAGGGAAATGAAGAAAGGGAGNGCGAGGGAGGCGCTTGCCTCCCGCGGCGTCCCTTTCGGTGCCTTTGTGCCCAGTCAGCCCTTCCCGGTGACCGCTCGAATGTAGACCATGCCTTGCTCGCCTAACGCGGCAGTCTCTGCGCACGTGAAGGTGTTTGTCACCACGGCTCCCTCACAACACCGCGCCAGTAGCCCGTGGTCGGAGTTTCCAAGTGCTCGCGTGGGAAGGGCGTGGCCAAGCTTGAAGTGCTGAGGGAGCGGAATAAAGCTGAGTCCTGCTAGTTCTACCTCAGTAGCGTTACGTCTATGCAGTTTCCTTGTTCAGCGCTCTTTTTGGTTGCACCGTGCAAGTAGGAGTATCATAGAATCATAAAATGTTTGGCTTGGAGTGGTACCTCAATGCTCATTGAGCTCCAACCCCATTCAGGCTATGGCAGTGCCCCTGTACTGCAGTGCTGCTCTGCCGTCTTCTAGGCTCGGTATGGCTTCTGCAATGGGCACATCTGTGTTCCTGCCCTTAGTTTAGTCTAAACTAAATCCTTTATAAGCCTCATTTTTAACAAACACCTGCTCCTTTTAAATCTGATGCCATGCTTGCTTCTTTGCTGGTAGCAAGTGACAGGACAAGGCAGGGAATGGGTTTAAACGAAAAGAAAATAGGTTTCTATCAGATATTAGGAGGAAATGCTTTACTGTAAGGGTGGTGAGGCACTGGCCCAGGTTGCCCAGAGAAGCTGTGTCTGCCTCATCCCTGGAAGCTGGATCCCCCAAGACGAGGTTGGGTGGGGTTTGGAGGAACCTGGTCTAGTGGAAGGTGCCCCTGCCCATTGCAGGGTGGTTCGAACCAGATGATCTTTAAGGTCCCATCCAGTCCAAACCATCACGTAATCCTGTGATTCTTCCTCATGCTTTAGTTTTCTTTCTAAAAGGGATCATTTATCATAGATGTAAGATTTGCAGCAGTTGGGATTTGAAAGTGGAGTCATCAGATATCCTTGATTTATGAGAAATGTAAATGTTAATTGTATTGAGGGAAACATTTCTGCCGCATACAGACAAGGCAAGAGAGGCTGTGTTAGACTCTTTGCATGGAGCACATTCCAAGGGTCTGAGCTGCTGCTGTAAAAAATGGAAGAAATGTTTGTGACTTAAAACAGACCAGGCAGAAAGGAGATAATCGGTTGTCTTGTGCTGAAACTTGAGTGAAAAATACAGCTACTTTTTCGGTAGTTTCTTATACAAAAAGAAAAAAAAGGTTTTATACTAGCACCTAACTGTCACAGTAAGCCACCATACTGTGCTTTACAGGACTGAAACCAGGAGGGCTGAGATTATTCGGTGAAATTTAGTGGACTGGTGCATGTGAATGCATGGCTGCAAAGGAAATAGACAAAAAAAAAACCCCAGAATTGCAAAAGAGAAGACAGGAGCATAAGGAGAAGAGGTAACGTAGCAGTTTTCTGTGCTTTCTTCCCTGCATTTCACTGCTAAACTGCCTTCTTGTTCACAGACTTTCGCTTTCTGAAAAGTACCTGCAACTTTCTGCAAACTGCTGACTGTAATAGCTGATACAGAGTTAGTACCTGATTGTACATTAGACACACAGTTGTTTCCCAGTATGCATATTGAATAAATTAGACTTGAGAAGTGCACTTTCAAATGTGTTTTCCAGTCTCCTTATTGGATTTTTTGTCCTTCAGAATTTTCATTATGGCAGTGTTCTCCTCAATAACATCACTTGTAAATAGCTTTATCCTGCAGGTCAACAGGCAAAAAAAATCCAAGTCAGTCTATTAAGAGAGTAATTGAGATTATGGATTTTAGAATGGTCTACTTATAAAATGTGAAAGAGGTCAAATATATGCTCTTCAATTACATTGTTGGATAAAAGGTATGTTATGAAATGTACATGTGCTGGGTAAGAATTTTGTTTCAAGGGTGTTTTCTGTCATTGTCTTGCAGAATTATTTCTGCTACCACTTAAAATCCCTGTTTTTCAGTATATGTATGTAAATTAATACTATAATGTTTTCTACTTTTTAGTATACACATTTGTATTACAGTATTACAGGCCTGCATTAATTCCTTCCCCTTGTGATGTAGATGGTGTTCCTTTTATAAAAGGTGAATAGTGATGCAGCAGTACTGGTGCATTTAGTCAGGGAAATATAAAACTGGAGGTACTGGCTCCCCTGAGCTTCAATTACTGGTCACATTTCTCCTGGGGGAAAAGAATTATACTTGCAGGAGTTAACTACAAAGTCCCAAGATAGGCGGTGGAAATTTTTAATTTCTTTTCAGGAGCAGAATGCTTTTCATACAGAAAAATTGTTTCACAGGGTGAATCTATGTGAAAACACAGATTTGAAAGAAATCATTTTAGTTTCATGCATTTGAAGAGGGGTTGTATAACTGTGAAGGCCGCTGATGATTTGGCCTGCAGTGCATGGTCAGGAGCTCAAATCATATTACAGGCCTTGTGCTATTCCAGAAAATGGCTTTTGGGAGTGGGACTGTTTGTACTTCCCTGTCACAGAGGATGTTCATTCCATCAGCAGATGAACCATTGCAAGAGATTTTGGAGCAGGTATGTTACCTTGGTGTGCTCTGTTTGGTCTGAATGTGAGATTTGTGGGGCTGGAGTTGACTTTGTGTGGCCTGAGAGAAAATATTCCCAGTCTCATGGGCAGGTCAAGCAGACCAGCATATGCAACCTCTACCTTTCACTGCCACACAGGAGCACTTGCTCCTTTCTTCATTAGAAATTCTTCACTGGCCACTCATGTCTCTCAGTCACTAGGGAAGGATGACCTTGCAGGCTTTTCTGCATCTTTAGCAGGGAAGCCCTGGTTTTATAGGTTTTCTGAGATCTAGAAATGGACCAGTACAAACACCTGACAGCTCACCCTTGCACAGGACTTGGCACCCTGCATGAATTAAGTATTCTCCTTGAAAAACCCTGAAGGAAGAGCTTTAAGTGTCATATTCAGACACTAAATCCCCCTGCCCCGAGTCCTCTAACACATCATTATACATTACTGCAGTTTTCTGCCTCTAGTCTCCTTCTTGCTGATAACTGAAGTATCAGAATGACATGAGAAATTACCTCGGTCTGAATTGGCCTTTCTCTGCATTCAGTATTCCTCAATGTCACGTCCCACACTGTCATATAGTCTTAAATGTTCCCCTAAGGTTCATTTTGATGGGATGTGTGATTACTTCTCCCGTGCTGTTCTCTTTTAGCACCTGGCACCTGGTGTCTAATTATTGTTATCACCAGGAACTGACAGGAAGTGGTTTTACAAATGTTTGTAATCCTCCAGTTAATGCATTTTCAAAACTGCAAAGTGCTTTTGTTAAATAGTTTGCATTAAGTGTGTTCATGTGTAAGCTTTGCAAAAAGATGTGGAGTGTCCTAAGAAGGAAAAAGGGCTAATCTTTATTTCTGAGACTGACTAATCTACTATGGTCAGCCTGTGCAAGCACAGCCTATAATATTTTCTGCTGAGAGTGATTTGAAGATAAATTTTCTTGACAGATGTGGAAGAGCAGCTTTTGTTATTGTACTCTGTGTCATGTAATAGAAATCTGCAAAGCTACGCTCTACAGTACCAAAGCAACTGTATCCAGAGCTGTGCCTGCATAAATCCTCAAGGTGCAGATTCTGTCAAAAAAAAAAAAGATGCTTTAAAAGAGAAAAGAAAAAAGACGTAAAATATGAGGTATAAAAGGCTCTGTAGCTGGCAAAAAGATAATTATGTGTAATGAAATTAAATACAGTGTGCATCCTAAAATTATTGTTCTGGAAAGAAATGTCTGTAAATTCAGATGTGGTTTTAGATATATATGATATTGTCTTACAGACAAAGAAACCTATGCTGTCCTATGACATTGATCCAGAGGCTCTTTTTAGGGAACCATACTCATTCTCTGTCACGAATGCTCCTGTGATTTCTTTCAGCATCCTTAGCCCAGCTTAATGATTTGGATCTCTGGAAAACAACTGGCCTTGGGGTGGTAAGAGCAGCAACAAGTGACTAAGAACTTATTATTCATGCATGAACCACAGTGCTGCCTAAGGTCATTTTAAAATGGGCTCTCAAACTCTCATACAAATGAACTCTCCCAAAGCTTGAAGCCAACAGAACTGAGCTGGATTCAGGTTTATTCAGACAGAAAGGAGCCTTGTGTACCTACTGTAAATACTCAGAACCAGTCTGCCTAATTACTCAGTGATGCCAGCATGTGTAGAATGCTACAATGCAAACTTGGTGTGTGCACATTAATTTGCTAAAATTCTTGTAACCTGCATTCAGCCTTCTAAAATATATGGGAACCATATATAGAATTTTCTCCAATTGTTAAAATATGTGTAATAACTACGTGCACTAATTGGCCAATTATGCTCATTCCAGTGAGTTTACAGCTGGTCTTTGCCAGCTTTTCTCAACTACTGTGCCATATCTTGTTTGGCTAACCTTCCTGTGTTTCTTCTTCTAATATCTACTTTCATTCTATTTCAGAAGCTATATGGAACATTCTTTATTGCAGGTAGTTTCAAGCAGAAAGCTGGATTTTCTGACATTTTCTTGAAATAATAGATTCTACTCCAGCAAGATCTCTTAAATGGCTTAAAATTTTGCCTTGTATGAAAAGCCCTTCTTATGTGTTGAAAAATGCTTTATTAGTTTAGTCCTAAATTAGTAGTAAGCATTGTATTTTCAGCATGTAATAGAGATGAAAGGAGAAAACTAGCTTTTTTTCTAATTTTAAAATTATTACTTTTTCTCCAACCTAATTTCACTTGTTTTGTATTGTTTGCCTCCTCCATTTGATGGCTTATGTTTTATTACACTTTATAGAGGAGGCATGGGAGTTTTCACAAGCTTCAGTTTCTCTCAGATGGGCCTCCAAACGCTGTGCCATAAACAAAAAAAATTAATGCAAAGACATCCTGAAGAATAGCTTAAGGCTTTAAGTGTACAAGTCTCCAAAGAAGAAGTTTAATTAAGGTTCTGGATAAAATCATAAGGAAGTACGTGGTCAGGACCTGCCAATATATTGACCAATTCGAGCACAGAATCTCTGAATCCTTTTTGGTGCAGAGCACAGAGCACAGAATCTCAGAATCCTTTTGGTCAGAGTGGTCATTTAAACATAAAGCAACTAAAAATGTGTGTTAGATGCTCCCTTTCCTTAATGCTGGCTTCTTCGATCTCTCTGACAACTTACCTCTACAGAGGGTGACATACAGGATACGATACAGGATGCAGGTCTTCTCTTGGGAAAGTACATGTCATTATTCTTGGATATCTGTTATAACATCTTAATATTATTTATGAAATACCAGCAAAAGTGTTCACAGAGTAAAAGAGTGGATCCTGGTTTGATGAAGACCTTCATGCTGTAAATCAAAGAGACTATATGATCAGACAGACTTGTGATATAGCAGATTACACTTCTACTGCAAATTAACTTTGATGTTTTCTTTAGTAGAAAGAAACTGATTATATAGATGAAGTCATTAAAAGACTTCATGGATGAAATACGTTTCAAAGAGAACCTTACAAAAGGAATGGGTGGTGAAGAAAAATCTACAAGAAGTGAGAATGAATTTGCACCAAGAGAAGAAATTTGGGAAAGCTGCAGAATGAACAAATGAGCTCAGAAGAAAGCAGTGAACATGGAGTAGTGATATACTGGTTCTTACTGCTCCTATTTTACTCTAACAGAAACCAATCTCTCCAAAGACATGGAGACATTTTCTATCATAATTTTGCTACATACTATAGAAACTAAGGAAGGGTGAAAGAACAAAGGGTCTTGATTGCAGAGAGGTAAACTTAGGGTCAAGTCAGAGAAAAGCAAATGTGTAAGGAAGCTACTGACGATTTAGATGCTAGTTTGGTGAACTGGAGTCTCAGCATCTGTTTTCTACAAGATGAGACATTTTTGTGCCTGTGATGCTGGCTTAGTCTTTTTGGGATAGATCTGATAAATGGAAGTAAGTCCTGGAATCCTGATACTGAAAACCCTTGCTAAGCTACTAAAGTCTAGTAGCTGTTAACATTTTTTAATCCTAAAGATCCATGAGCTTCTAGATTTGCTGATCTTTCTATGCTCAGGCTCTTCTGATGTTGACAGGACTGAAAGGTTCAGAATCTAAACTTGAACAAGATTCAGGAATTATGTATTTTTAATATAGAGATATATATACATCAACATGTAGTGTACTCAAAGGGGTTTTGTTGGTGTTTTTATGTGGATTCAGATATTTAGTAGATGTCTGAGGCTAAAGATATATTTTCTGAAAATAATTTTCCTACAGACCTGGGAGGTGGAATTCAAGATACGTTCCTTTTCTCAGCATTTCCTATAAGGCAGATGAACAGCTGCACCTTTGACTTTATATGGTTCCCTAAAGGTGTGCTCACATCTTTAGATCGTGCCTCGAGGTTCCAGCAAAGCCCAGGTGATGTACCTGCCAGTGTGAGGCTACATCAGCCCTCAAATTGGAGGCATCCATTGAATTGAACCCTTTGTTTCAGATCTTAAAGTAATACTGAAGTCAGTAAAGGGGACAGCAGCGTAGTGGAGACACACATGGGCATAAATATCATTTGCCCCAGTAATGTCCTTGGTAGAGCAAAACCACTTTTTTCCCACTGGTCCAATAAAATCACCTCAATCTGCTTCTTTGAGTGATCAGTGCTCATCTGGAATTTTATCACTGTCCTTTTTAGAAGATAATTTAATTATTTTACATTTATAGAGGCAAGGTAATAACCTCAGATTTACATAGAGCTAATTTCTTTCTTTGTGAGTGGGTTCTGCAGGATATGAGCAATTAAGTTTCTGTGGGAGGATACAGGAAACATGATTAATGGATCAAAGAGACACCATCTAAGGGAAAGGGGTATAATACCAAGGGAGATAATACTCTGTTTCATAATAGTTATGCAAATATGCCAAATGTTGGAGAATTCAATTAATATTTGACAAATGGATTCTCTGTGATGCAGAGTAAACATACTGGGGAAACAATAAAGCTCTATTGCACATTATCTGTTAACTTCCTCTCAAACAGGCTGGGTTGGCTGGTCAGGCATCTCATTCCAGTGCAGGTGGCAGGGAACAGCCAGGCAACAATCAGTGAAAGACACTGAGATAGAATGAAAAAGACTGACCAAGGTTGAATTCTATGCACGCAGGGCCAATCAGTACTTGTCAATGTGCTTAGGTCTACTGCTCAGTCCTCTGCCAAAAGTGAAATTTTATTCCATGGAAATGAACACTGGTTTAAGAATGAAGGAAACAGGCAAAGATTGGATTCTCTGCTCTCTGAATGATTATTGCACTACATTAGGCAATCATGAGATGAACTTTCAAGGCTAATGAATGAGTTGGGACTCCAGGTTAGGTTTGTCCTTCAGCCATTACATTCACCTGGAAAGAATGAGCCATGCTCAGTCAGGCCACTGCAGTGGGGGGAAGGCTCTGTGCTGTGTGTCCTGAGCAGGCAGAAGCTCCAAGGTTCAGGAACAGAGGACTGCTCAGACACCTGTTATCCTGAGGAATTCATACTGGCCAGCCACTAAGCCCTTGTGTGGCATTCTGGGCTACCCTGGAAAGTGTCTGATTATTTTCTTTGAGAATATGGAGCTGTCATGTGTAATTTAGTTATTTGAGTTACTCTGCTGAGCCCAGACTTTGTGATGCATAAATAGGCACTCTGGATCTCATCCTCACATCATTTAAGTGTGCATTTGCCCTTTGCTTTTGACTGTAGGGGAGGATATGAGCCCTGTTTTCTACTTGCAAGGCATGTGTTCATTCATTTTGATTCACTACAGTCAAGTTACAAGATCTTAAGAATATCCTAATCTCTTCTACTAAGGCATCTCTTTAAATCAGAGATAATGAACTTTAATAAACATCGATATTTTCCCAAGTTTATGATTTCTTTTAACATGCAATTTTGCTGTGATCTTTGAGTTATTGCCTCTAATAGATGACTTCCCTGTTGTCAGGGCTGATTCTATCTTGAAGTGTATTAATTTTAGTTAAATGTATCTTGGCAGACATCCACCACTGGAATCAGCTGAACACCATGGAGTATTTTTCTAATTTGACATAAAACTCAGAGATTTTTTTTCATGTGATTCTTTGCTATACAGTATGTGCAATTAGATTTAATGACCTCATTTTCAGGACAGGTTGGCCAAACCACTGCTTTTGCTAATTTATAGTGACTACAGAAAAAGTTACTTGATTATTTCCTTTTCTAAATTAAAACTTTACAGGAAATATTGTTACTGCTTTTCTTTTTAGCATGTAAATATACAAAAGCCTAATTTTGGAAATAAAATGTCTTCTCAGTGTGTGATTTCCAATGATGTAGTATTTTTGATTTTTCCTTGAAAATGTTTTGGCAACAAATGTAAGTGTAGCATATTCTTATATTATGTTAATAAACTCAAGCTATGTATCATGATGACTGAGGAATGAGTAGCAGTGTAGCTATCATAGCATGAATTGAACAAGACAGCTTGAAATCCTGTGTAAACATTTGGCAATTGGTGCCCAAGCCACTCTAGCTACACTGCCAGCTCAAGAGTTCCATGTAAAATAATTCTTGCTTAATATAGGACTGGTTTAAGAATGTTTTTCTCTGGAAAAATTATCTCACTGGACACGGTCATGTGGCTCAGACAGAAGGAAACGTTAACCATTACAGTCTGTTTTCACCAGTCCTTTAAGACTGAACAGAAACCTGAGCTGGTCCATGCTGGAAAGCTGTGTCCTACAGACCTGATTCAAAAAACCACAGCTGAACCCCTGGAAAGATGAGAACATGAAAGCACTTCAATCAGCCTCCTCCTCATTGCAGCACTAGTAGAGGGGATAACAAAGGAGACTGGTAAGTTGTTAGTTGAAGATGCAATGCAAAATGTCAGTGTTAACACACTGTTGAGAAGAGTGGCACCTGAAAAAATCCAGGAGATCCTTTCACAAGGAAGAGCTCTCTGATGCTATTTTATGTGGCATCCTTCTGTCCTCTACCTTTAATCTAATGTCAGTGGATAGATGATGGGAGCTGGTAGGCCAATTTTCTCTTTCCATATGTGAAAGTGGGTATGGGAGCTGCTCTGTGGTATGCCTGCTGCTGCAAATGCAACCCCCACTCCTGCCCTTTTCTTCTCTGCACTCAGCTGCATGGCTTCCTCCCACCTCCTTCACTGGCTGTTTTGGTTAGGCAAGGTACTTGCCCCAGGGCCATCACTCTCCACATCTGTAAAATGGGAATAATGCATCTATTTTGGAAAAATTCATTGAGAATTACCAGCATGAACATCAGAACAGGAGTGGAAATTACTGTTATTACAGTTTTACATGCTTCTACTTGCTTTGTGACAGTGTCCCATGATCTCTTCGTAAATTGCTAATTCTGAGTTACTAAGAATTACAGTTATGTTTCTGTTTGCATTGGATAGACATACACCAAGGCTTTCATGCCTGGTATCCTTGCTGCTTCTTACAAAGATACTTCTCATTTATATACAGAAATAATGAGACAGAAAAATGTTAAGAGGATTGCCTGAAAGCGGTAGATAACTTCTGGCAATAATTGTTTATCTGTCCACTATTTTGTCTGTGTATATTTTATTCTCTCTCAGACCATATATAACAACAAATTACTTAGCAGAATCAAAGCTGCTTATTTTAAACTTGTAATGCTCTCTTTTGACCTGTGCACAAGCAAGCTGCACAGTGTAGGACATATGCACATGCTACGCTTGGTAATCTTTTGTTGTTAATTTATTTACATGCATCTGGTTGCTTTCCTAATAGAATAGATCAGTCTTCCCTCCCTAATGAAAGAGATAATGGGAAAATTGTTTGAGATGTAATGAAAGCCAATATAGCATGATGTGTCTTTAGCAGGGTGGGTGAAGCATGAGTACCTTGTGTGCTGTTTCTTTCACCTGTACAGTACAAATTTTGCACTAACAATTAATTAGCATTTTACAGAGTCAACATTAACTAAATATCCTTGACATATTCCCCAAGAGAGGATAATGTCATTAACCTCTTTTACAGATGAGAAAACAATATTGGATTAGCATTGTAACTCCATTGACTTCTGTGGAGTTATTCCAGATTTACACCAGTAGAAATAACACCAACTTTATTCTGCAAAAGAATAAGTCATTAGCTCATGGTTATCTGGTCACAAAGCTGCACACTCATGATGAGAAACTGAAGGCATTCATGTCTCCTGTGCTGTTATAGTAAGACTTTCTACTGATATAGCATCTATAAACCTTTATGTAGGATATTTTAAAAAACCAAAACAACACACCACCACAGAATCTTACATTTTTCTCCTACTTTTGTCTAGAAATAGTTGTTGTGTCTAGAAAGGTTTGCATCCTATGAAAATAAATGAAGGATGACAATTTTTTTTTTTTACAAACTTCTACTTGCCCAGAAATGTGAATGTTTTTGCTGAGTAAATTTAACAACAGGAAAGAGTAGTGGGCTTCCAAAGACTGGCAATGAGCAAAAAATGTAAGTTAAGGGTCTTTTTAAATGCAAATACTTCATTATATTTTGAGGGATTTCTTACTTTCTCTCTCTCTCTTTTTTTAAATTGAAAACAAAAGAACAACGGGACATCAGTTACTTTAATTTACTTATGAATATCCAGAATTCACTTTCAACTTCCAGAGTGCCAGTGGTACCTGTCAGCATTTGAGATCTGGAGTAACGTGGAAGTCTGCTGACTTCTCTTGGCAGAATGCTCTGCAGAAATTAGGGGTCTACACTATTTCTGTCAAAATAGACATTTTTTTTGCAACACATGTGCTCACTCCCAAATAACTGGTGGCAACAGCATTATTTCTAAAGCTGTATAACTTGAAAATGCTTAGAAATACAACTTTCATGTCTCCAGTTAAATTAGTTCTAATATTTTAATTATAAAAATGCTTAGGTCTCATTTATAATGGACTCACGGCAAGTGTGGGAACTAGAGCTGAAATTCAGCCTTGCATGGGTGATCACTACCAAGCTTTTCCCTAAGCCCCATTCAGAACAAGGTTAAAGTCCCACTCATTAATCTCCTTCCTGCATTGGCCCTTGTGCACTGGCCAGTGCCCCCTTACCCTGTCTGAGCAGCACCCTAAGAATTCAAACTCCTCTTGAAACCAGATTAGGAGGTAACTACCTAAATCTTTAGTATTCCAGTTGAAATTGTATCACAGCAAACATTGTCCCAATCTCCTACATTTCGCCATTTATACAGAATTTTTTTGACAAGAAAAGACTGCTGGGAGCTTGAAATAACCCTAGGATCAATTAGTTCTCCCAGTTCAGACACAAGAATTTTCCTGTCCCCTCTCTTCAGAAAGTCTCATGGCTGCCATTCCCTTTCAGAGACTTTCATTTCAGGCTTGGACAGACCAAACAAGGACTGCTCCAGCTCCTTCTGTAGTCAGTGGGAACCATTCAGGTTGACTTCAGCCAGATAGGTTCAGGCCCTTAATCTCCCTGAATGTACTTGCATTTGAACAAGCAGCAAACACTGATACTACCAGAGAAAAGAAGGGTGACTTGAATATATTTCCAAACAAAAGAGATTTACAGGACAGTTGGAATTACAGCACATTTATTTTCTTTAAAGTTAATGAGCGGCATGATCCAATAATAATTGTATCTTATGCTTTTCATAAAGATCTCAAGGCATTTCATAATCAATTAACAGCTCAAGCACGTCATCATTACAGAACATTTTGCAATAAACCATTAGGAATTAATGTAGAGAGAGCTTTCCATCATTACTAAACAAACCACTACACAGCTAGGATCCCTGCCAAGCAGGCTTTGGATTTTTTAATGAAGATTATACATTCCTTGCAAGCATAGGATAAGTCCGCATGCCAGGACTTTCTATTTGCCTCCTCTCCACCACCTGCAATTTTTTTTTATGTTTAACCATTTCTCTGTACTTTGGTAAGATTAATAAAATTCAATGCTTCTATGCTGCATTACCCTCCATTCAGATATTTAGGACAAGATGGATCACAGTAAATGCATTATGGAGTAGTTATACTCCTGGATTGAAAATAAGTCCCTAGAGCAACTTCATGTATTTCTGAAATATTCCTTAACAGAACAGTGGGTAAGACTTCCAAATAAACTTTTGTTGTCTCCTTGCAAATCTTGCTGCTCCTATTTTTTCTGTTTAATAATTCTGGACATATCCCTACCTCCTCAGATTAAACACGGTGAAGAGGGAGACAGCACTTATGTAGGTTTTTCCAAGCTGTTATCAGACCTAGAAATTAAGTGCCTGGCCCTCACAGGTATTTTAAGGCAGCAGTAATGCAATTAGGCTCCTTATATTCCAGAGATAGTGTCTGGATCTAATTTCAGGCTTGCACCTAAGCAGCTCCCTCCCCTGGCAATAGCAGGCTATTCCTTCTCCACCTGAAGTACTTCTGGCTTCCCCTGCTAATCTGCCCAGCAACAGTTTGGCCCTTCCCCTCTGCAGCAAGAGTCTCGTGTAAGCATCAAGCTCTGAGATCAGCTGCAGGAATTTACGGTATGATTTACAAGGAGAGAAGAAAAAAAGGCTGCTTCTTCAAAGAGTCGACTGTTTAGACGTCTGACTTTTGGCCCCCACCCTGACAGCATCACGGAGGATGTAACTTTTAAGCTGTTTAAGCGAGACATGTTTTTGTTTCACAAAGACAGCACACAGTCTATGATTAATCTTTTGCATGAGAGACATGGCAGTTTCCCCACTGTTATGCAAGACAATATGGTTTGATTGCTTCTGCCTCCTGTCAAGTCTCCAACTGGAAATGTGTAATATGAAATGAAGTGCAGCAAAACAGATAAGAATGTGTTGAGGTAGTTAAAATTATACTGGAGTAATTAAGGATCTGTATCTGTACTAGAAAAAAAATAAGCCCGCTGTTTGGTTTGATTAACACTGCAGGAGTGTAAGGCTACCAATGACACATACTCCATACAAAGCAGAAGATGTGGGAATCCAAGAGTTGTCCCAGTGGGAAGATGTGAGAGTCAAAAAACTGTACCAGTTGGTAGATGAGAGATACAAAGAGCTGTCCCAGTGTGTAGATAAGAGATACCAAGAACTGCCCTAATGGGGAGGTGCGAGAGTCCAAGAGCTGTCCCAAAGGGAAGTCAACAGACCAGACGGTACAAGTCTGGAAGCATAAGGGCTGCACCCTGCAGATTCTAGCCAGTTCCAGTTGGTTCCAGCCGATTCCAGCTTGTTCTGCTCTTGTAGAGCATGGCCCTTTGTGACAGAGCAATGGCCCAACCCCTCCATCACATCCAATGTTCACAACAGTGCCCTGCACACTTGCACACTGCCCTAAAAGCAGGAAAGTTTGACACTAAAGGTGCAAACTGGGAATATTTGATTTATGCAAGGGTTTTTAGGAAAATTTCTCCCCTGAGCAGAAACAGGAAGAGAAAACTGTTCTTGCAGCAGCTATAGCAGCAAGTTATATAGTGACAGGTCACTATATTTTTCCTAATATGTATTGTATTGTTATTATGCACTTAGAGCTGTGGCAAATGCAGCAACAACAAATAAGACTGAATACCAGTGGCAGAAAAAAACTAGCAGCAACTGACTACATAAAACATGAGGAATTCCTCCTGTGCATGTCACATTAAAAAGGAGCCAAGAGCTCATTGTTTCCCTGCACCAAAAAACATTAGGTACCGCCTAGAAAAGCAGTACTGAACTGTGAACTGTTTTTATTTATACTATATCATGCAACCTGAAAAAAAAAACCCAAACCAAACAACCTGCTCTGCTCCAGATGGCTCAGAACCCAAGCAATGGAGGAGTGAAGCTTACTGCTAGACATCTGATCCATCAGTCCTGTTCTTTTGCCCTCAGTACTCTGTAACCACATAGGGATTGGTCCCCTCCTGTGTCCAGCTGCACTTTTTACTCTCAAAAAGAGTAATTATTTCCTGGGTCTTTAATTCCCTATTTGAGAAGTAATGGTCCCTCTTCTTTGGAGAAGAAACATAGTCTGTGCATCAGTGTTAAATTACACCCATAGCTGTGCAGTCTATACAGAGTATGTGAAAAATGGGGAAAGCATGGAAGCATAGAGTCCCATTGGCTTCAAATGGGATACATGGCAAGAAAAGAAAAAAAACCCTTCAAAAAGATAAAGGAAAAATGAATGTAACTACTCTCTCCAAAAGATATACTGCTTCTCTTTTCCTTTGTGCTACTCATGCCTTGTCCTGTATGCAGCCATCATCTCTCTTTCCAATAGGGGAGATCCTCATGCAGTGTAGCCTTGCTCAAAATGAGCAAAGTGAATGTATCAATTGATCCAACTCATCATCTGGAAATTGCTGTGCATGAGCCAACCCCAGCTCTCTGAGCTGTCAGCTGAGTGATGCTCTTTCCTGTCAAGCTCAGCAAAGCTGGTCCTTTCCCAGTGGTGAGCTCCAGAGTGATCAAGCTGATGCAGACTTCCAGCAGTAGCTTTCCCAAAGAGCCACTGTTTCACACTCACATTTGTCACACAGCAAATGTGAGGGCTCCTCTACTCTCATTCCTTCTGCTTGATTAAAATCCAAACCACTGCAGCCATTATTTCTAAATAATGATTACCTCCAGAGGAAGGCATATTAATACCAGCCATTGTCTTGTGACCAGTGTATTGCTACCAAAGTGCTTTGGATTGTGTTCAAGGCTGAGCTCTTCTGGGCCTGCTGGATGCCCCCGATAAGTGTTTTTACCTCACAACTCACTGATAAGGACTTGAGTTTGAAGGCAGCCCAGGACAAAAGCCCAGGACCTCTTTACTTACCTTTAAGGCAAAAGTTACTTCGTTTGCCTTAAAGGTTTGAGCTTGTTTTCCCGTGAAAGTGCCATAATGTCAAAGTTATAGAGCACTCTGAATGTCTGTCTCACCACTTTTCCTGGAGCTGTTCCACTCTGTATGGAATAATTGATACTCACAGGAACCTGAGAGTTTATGACTTGTAACTTAGTGATTAAGGTGGGACTAGAAAGGGAATGGGGTTTCTTTTCTGTTCTCCAGGGAGTACATGTGCTTTAATCTACTAAGTATGTTATTGAAAACTTAAGAAGAATGCTAAGCAGGCAATGCACAATGACACATACTCAAATTTGCTCTTAACACTACTTGGAGACGAACAGCTGTGGTAGAGCAGCATCTTTATCACTCACTTCTCCAATGTGGATCACAACTGGATTCTGGTGCCTTCTGAAGTGTGATCAAACTGTGATCACTCTGGGGTAATCCACAGTTTTGGATGATCAAGTGCAACCCTACAGGTGTAGTAGACTTGAGCAACTTCCTCTAACTACAAGTAAAGGGGAAGAACAAACATCTCCACACTCCTTGGATGCAGAGTTCAAATCAGCTCCTGTTCCATTGCTGCTGGGCAGCAATGTCACGATATGGCAAGCTTCAGTAGGTTCCTAAGATGAAGTGAAAACTATTTACCGCTGTTGGGGTGTTTTTTAATGAGCTTCACACATAACACTTAGCAAAAATAATTGATACAGTCTCCAGAAACTAGAAGAGTTCCATTGATTTCAGGGAGTCACAGAGATTACTCCAACAATCTTAATGTTTAAGAACTGTTGATAAACTAGAATAGTCACACTTTTTAATAGAAACATTCTGTTTAGAAAGCACCATTTCTACAAAAGTGGGGGGTTTATGTGAAGTTATCAATTTTTTAAAAAAATTCTATTAGGAAATAGTAAAAACCTTTCTCTTTCCATATTCTCCAAATTAGAAATGTTTAACCTCAATATGGTTTGCCATTTAGTGATGAAACTCATATAAAAAAAATTAAACAGAAACAAAACATTTGGAATAGAGTAAGGTAAAACATGACAAGTCATCTAGAATTTTTTTTAAATTTAAAATTTCAACACAGACAATTTTCATCCCACTCATCTACCTGCCCCTCAAAAAATGGAGAAAAAACCTTTGTCCCACTTGGAATAAGGAAAACTGCTGTCCCATTGGGAATAAGAAAAGGTTATTTCAGGATTTCCACAGACTTAAAAAAATATTTCCCAGCTCTACCAAGTAGCCTACTGTGTCTCAGAGCTGTAAATATAGTTAGCAAATCTTGCATCTGTTTTTTGTTTACAGTGATGGTAAGATATCTGTGTAGGTAAGTCAGGTTTTCCATGACAACAGTGTGTACTTCTACAGTTCTAGCTACTGGTGGTTCTTGAAAACCCAAGAATAAAAGCATACAGAAAGAGAACATGAAGGAAAAAAAAAACCAGCAAAAATCTCAAAAGATGGAATTAGGTAATGCATTGAGTAACTGAGCTTGTTCAAGTAGGTAATTGTATTAGTATTGACTCAGTGTAACCATCTCTCTTTCATAAATGAAAGCTTTGCATGACTGGTTTTCTGTGAGTATAAATGCATTGGATTTTTTCTTGTTATTGAATTTTATAGGAAGAAAACTCCAGCTACATAGATGGACGTGAAGAGAACTAATCTCTAATATTTTGTGTGAGAGGAAGTATCAAACATATATAGCAGTGAATCCAAATGTGACTAGAGATTATATAACACCTGCTAGGGTGCATAATCATGTTTATCTCCACTGGGAAAAGATCCAAAGCCAGAATTCCAAATCTGAAGCCATTAGGAATGTACTATTTAAAAAACCCCCACCTCTGACTGTGGGCTTCAATGTGGGTCCCGTTTAAAAATAGAATTTCATGGCCACCCCAGCTTGGTGAGATTGCTCCTGTAATCCCTCATGCTGAGTAGCACCTACTCATGGAAGTTACTGGACTGAAGGAGAAGGGGTAAGAGTATTTCCCCCCTTCTCACAACACTGAAAAAAAAAAGAAAAAAAAAAAGTGCAATATATGTCTTTCCATTACAAGTACCGAACCTTGAGGGAAAAAAAAGTTATGAATTTGGCCTCTGGGATCCATGGAACTGAATTATTAAGAATGTCCACAATATAATATTAGATATTGTATTCAGGGATACAATGTGGAGAAAGACTTTGGAATTGAGCCCAGAAAGAACTGCTGATACAAGACAGTTCCTTATGCTTCTCCTAAAATCTCAAGTCTGATATTAATAAATAAAAGGGGTTTGGGGCTGGAATTAAACTTGCATAGTTTTATGAGGGACAGGTCTTTACTGCCTAGTTCAATTTGCAAGGCAATATAACCCTCAGACTCTGCACAAGCTTTCAAAAAATGTGGTAGTTGGGAAAGTCTTTACATCAAGTTACAAACTTCTTTACAGTGGCAGGTCAACAGGAACCAAACATTCTCTTTTTATCATGTTATGTATAAAAATGTTTTATAGTGACATCATTAGTGATATTACTGGAACCAGCCCATCTGCAGCCAGAATCTACTCTACTCCTCCACCCAAGTGTAAGGATTAACCCCCAACCTTCCCTTTCTGACAGAAATATATACATTCACTTATCTCTCACATATGACTTATCTCTCTTTCTAGGCCCAACGCTGGGTCAGGAACAAGACATTCCAGCCAGCCACTGTGAAATCTTCACCCTCTCTAGCCACCAGTCCACGCTATGGAGCATCTCACTTTTGATGGGTTTGGTGGAGGACAACATAAATAAAAGTACATCTAACCATTTTTTCCCAGGCAAATGAGGGGGCAAGGAAAAGAAAACTTCCTGACCACTTCAGGAAATCATCTGAAGTCCTGAGAGATGACATTTAATTCAGATATTAGTCTGACACAGAACTGCAAGTCCTATGAGCAAAGCAAGGACTATGGACACAATTTCTTTCACTATGACATGATCCACAAAGAAGGAAACGCTTCACAGGTTCATGGTTCCTGAAACCAAAAGGAACTGTGATGTCTCCAGCCCATAATCTCAGTACAGGGGTTGTAAATTTCTTCCAGATGATTTAAACATATTTGAAAGAAAGATATCAACTCTTACTTTGAGAAAAGTGAAGTTACAGTGATCCATCACTGCCTTGTTAAAGCATGCTACTGTTTAATTATTCCCACAGATTGCACTTTATTTCAAGGTGGAATCAATCCCACTCTACTTTTGCAATGTCATCAAATGTGAAGGCCCATCACAAAGAATTATAGTGACATCTATGTCAAAAAAGCACAGAACCCATCTTTCTGCTCAACCTGCTAAGCACAAAGCTGGATAATCCTATGTGATTTTGTAATGTTATCTGGAGGTACCCACACTCCCTTTAATTATATTATTTTACTTCCAGAGTCACTGTAAGGTGATCATCAGGGAAGAGGAGGAAGAAGAAGACTCTGTTATGTGCTAGAGAGAATGAAGGGCATGCTGTAAACAATGTATATGTGCCAAATGCTACTGAATCTTTCAACAGATCATTGAGCAGTCAACAGCTCTGCTCTGGAAATAGGCTGATTGTTTAGAGAAAAGTCCACAGCCAATTTGGTCCTTTGGATATCTGGCTGCTATGATTTTGGAAAAATATAAAATAGCTCATGGCGTTAGTACATTTATATACATAAGGGAAGCAAATTATCTGCTGAAATTCATGGACCTGCACATTAACTTTAAAAACTAAATTTTTTTACACATAAACTCCTCCAAAACATTTTGTCCTCTAATATCAACAGCAACAGAAGAAGCTGATGGCTGGTGTGAGAATCTTAACTGAAGTGACAGCAAGACATTGCCAATTAAGTATATTTTTATGTCAAGAAAAAAAAATAGAAAATGTCAAACTATACCTAAAAGTAACTACAAGCGTGTAGGCTAATAAAATTAGTTTGCACTCTATTCTTTAAAAGTCTCAGCTCTTCCTGTAAATAGTGAACTTCCTTCTATTCCTAAAAGATCAGTAAGAGTTGAAAGCATTTAGTAACTCACAGGAAGTTGCTTAGCACTGTACCATGGTGTTTATAGTGCAGAGTTTGAAAATCTGGTTGGTATGACAGGTTCTTCAGAGAGAAAGACATCTTCAAACAAAGAAGGTCCTTTCTCAAGTGTAAGTCTTCAGGGATTTACTGTAAGTCACAGAACTGTTAACACATTTAGGTTGATGGAATGTAAGAATTTTATATGTAGACATCAACTCTCAAAAAGGTTGTGATTTAGAGAGCTGCAGGTGTTGCTTTTGCAAATTTCATAGAGTTCAGTGCCAAAAGAGGACACAGCGTGAAAAATTATAAGCAGATCAACTAAATCATTTTTTTCAATAAGATGTACTGAAGTCTGTGACTTCTCTTTCCACTTCTGTAAAACATGCTACAGATGTAACTGTCTAATCTGACTTTTAGTCACAATATTTAGCTACCTGAAAGATAAAGTATAATGAGACACTATACATTTCTCCTTGTTCAGTATTTCCCAGTTTTTGAACTGTGAGCCTTTGAAAGCAGATGACATACTCAATTATTATCAAGTAAATTTTTTATCTGTCATTTGATCACTTGTGACAGCGTATGAAATGTAAAAAGACTAAACCTGCAATACAGAATTAGCCTGCAAAATATACTGTAGGGTATCCAACATACAAAATATAAATTATCTGCCAGGAGTTTCTGAATAATATTTTTATGGTTTTCAGGAAAGACCAGCCAAAGTTCTGGTGTTGTCACATTTCTATAATATCTTTCACAATGTTACATATCATGTTCTGCTGAAAAAGGAATTTTGAAGTCCAACAGTTCTGCTGTGACCTGGGTTACTAGGGAAAAAGGATAGTGTCTTAGTGTGTGTTAGTCTTAGCTTCCATGTTTCTAGATCAGATTTTCTCCTTTTCTCCTTTTGTAAATTAATCAGTGGAGCTATGCCAAGTTAACACCAGCAGATGAATCCAGTCTATTCTATCAAAACTCACATCTTCTTCTAAAGATTATTTCAGGCTCTTCACTGAGCAAACTGTTGTGATTGTGAAAGTGTTATTCAGAGTTCAGAAAAAGTTTTTCAGGATGGTGACAGTACAAACCAGATTCTTTTACCTTGTCAATATGGCCCAGCTTTCTTTTTGAAGAGCTTTTTCCATAATTTGTAAAATTAGAAGAAAGCATTGTGATCATTTACTTTGGCTTTCTGTATATATAGAGGTCATCATAATTTCTGGGCCCAAATCAAGAAAGCATCCTGTCTCAATTTAGCCGTTATTAATATTGACAATTTTTAAGTCATACCAGATGCATATTACTTTCCCTTCTTATTTGCTTTCATATTTTTAATCTCATTCTTAGTGTGAAAATGTTGAGCTTTAACTTTAGTTAAACAGTCTATTCCTAGGGTCTTGTACCATACATAGTTATGTCAATTCACAGATGTTGTGCTTCTTGAAGCATCTCTTTGATATACTTTTTCTAACACAGACTGAGCTCCAAAGATCTCCTCTCCAGAGAAGAAGCAGCATTATAGTCTCTGAGACAGTTCAGTGAGTGACATCTATCATGAAGCAATCACTTAAAACACAGACTAAAAGCCATGTGGATTTCTTTTTTTTCCAAGACTACCAATCTACTTTCTATTAATAACTAATGGTCACTTCTGTACTGAGGTAGCTGCAGAGCTAGAAAAGAAGGCATTCATTATCTATCACCTCAGGTACCACTGTTACCAGGACATAAAAATTTCTTATCTTTCAGGACTGAAGTTCCTCAGTTTGTCTTTGACTTCACTGGCAACAGAGAAGTATCATAAAATGGAATTAATCTCACCCCACTTTAAATATCTAAATCCAATCTACTTCTTATGTACTTTTTATAGTCAGAAAAAGATATATAGGCACTTCCATGGCACCTCTGCCCCATACAAAGCTTGACAGATCATCTAGTCTGAATGTTTGAGGTAACTGTGAGATTTCGATGTTGAATCTCATGAGAGAAAGAAGATTCTGATGATGAGATTTAGAGGAAATCTCACAGGAGAAATATATGAACAGAAAATAAGGAAAACAAGAATCCAGAGTAAATCTGAAGAAAGTGTAGAACCAAAAAGAAATCAAAGAAAGGCAAAGGAGTTCTTGGAAGACAAAGAGACCAGTAAAACCTAGGGGTGCAACTGCACAGAGGTAGGAAGTATCTGCTGTATGAGTGCCATCGCTCTGGCACTGATTGGAGAAAAGAAGTCTAAAACTGCCTGAGACTTTGAAAATCACAAATCCAAATCCAAATAGTCTTGGCAAGCAATGTTTGTTTCTTATTGTCACAAAATATTTTGCCAGTTGGGAAGGACATAATCTGGAAGGTTTTGCCACTGTAAATTCTCAGAGAAGGAAACAATATTTAAGGGAAAGAGCCTTGTAGTGTATATGTACATAAACCCATTCAGTTATATTTTGTGTTTGAACTTGTAATGAACACCACAGTTACTGCACTTCAGTGATTTTTTTCTTGTTCTCCCCATACATGCACATATGTAAAACCATATGTGTTTATTAAAAGACTAAGCTGCTACTGTCACAGCAGTAGATTACAACAAAAGGACAAAATACTGAATTTGGAAATACCATTTTCCATGCTTTTACAGTACTGCATAAAACAAATTTATAAATTCTGAGCAGGTTTAGGGGGAAATTACTGCACACTGATAGCTCAACCTGAAAAGATTTTTTTCTAGATTAAGAATAAATAATAAAGATTATCATATAATCCTGGCAGCAGATTTTTACAGCTACATCCAAAGGATGTGCAGGTTTATTAAGGAACAGTGCAATGTCTTAAAATCTTTTACTGAGCTGTACTGCAGAGTCCACTGCTGCAATCAATACTCCGAAGAGCCCTATTTTTCTTGGACAAGAGACATACGTATATCCGACATTTGAGGAAGCCAGGTGAATAAATCAATAGCTAAACAAAAATGCACTTAATAATTTCTGCTCTGGACAGTTGCAGGTTGGAAAACCTATATGGCCCATGTATTGTCTTCTGCTTATAGCTTAGAAAGGAATCTGTGTTTCCTAAATGGCAACATCCTGTTGCTGGGCATCACTGAAGCTTGAGTGATCACAAGTAGTAAGTAACTCTGTGCCAGCCAGTAGACGGATGTATTGCTCAAACTTAAGTTCAGGTATAGTTTGTTGTTGGAGTACTTTAGCATAAATACATTACTTAATAAGCGACAAATTACGTACTTTGTAAGTTTAACAGCTTTCCTGGAATATGTAGCAAAGATTCACACATTCAGTTTAACCTTCAAATCGACTTGGCTGCATTTTCTTACTTAGAGTCAGCCCAAGGAGGAATTTAATATACACACATAATTTATCTTTCCTTAATGGTTTTAAGTGGCGACCATTACTGGACATTTCTCATGGCATTGTAAGTGATCATTAAACATGCATAATAGCCCTACTAAATGAGTAGATAGTTCTAATGCCAAAATTTTCCATGTTCAAAGGTACATTTGTCCGTAGAATGGCTGCTATGCTTAAAGGTGCCCCTTTACTTGACATTACTTAATAAAGCCCTTTGAGATAACCACAGTGTGAGAGATGTTTTAGAAAAACACGGTTTTATTTTCTTCTCTGCTTTAGCCCTAAGCGGTTCAGCATTATTTGAACATCAGCAACAGCACTTCTTTACGACTTCAAAGTCAGATCCTAACCTTAAATTGGCAGTGCACCTCGAGATTAAAACTCTGCCCGGCACTCTGAGAAATGGATGTTTTCAGCAGAAAGAAGAGCAACAGGAGGTAACAACATGACAGCCTAAGACCACTCAATTAGAAAGCGTATTAAGGTTACACTAAGGTGCCTGTCATGAACACTCTCACAGGAAACACTTTAAGAAAGTCATGAGGAAAAGGATTAAACCACCATGCTTGGAAAGAGTTTTGTAGCTGTTATTAACCTGGAAGAAGGGCAAGATTCCTCCCAACCAACCTTTCCAGCAGAAAGCTCTGTCAGGTGCACTGCAACTACTGCAATCCCAAGTAATGTCTTTTATTTTCAAAAACATGTAATCGTGACACAAAGAAAACACAAATAGATGTTTGAAGTTTTCTATTTTCGACCAGTTACAGCTACTGCCTGTTTAGCAACACGGTGAGAGGTCTTCTCCGCAAGCAGAGTGTCCCTGTGGCAGTCAGCCCAAGCCATGGGAGCTGGGCAGCAGCTGCAGGTGCTCTGGGGTCTCGCTGGTGCAGGTATACCAGCAGCTCAGGCTGAGACAGGACTCCGCAGCAAACCCAGTGCTCCCGATCTGCCCAGCCTGCCCTCCATTTTAATTTTCGGTCCATTATCGCAGACTTTGATCAACTCAACAGGCGCTTCCGTCCTGTCGGTGCGCANACGGCCCTCCCGCCTGGCCGTGGAAAAAAAAAAAAAAAAAAAAAAAAAAGAAAAAACCCAAAAAAAACTGCCGTGCTGATCCCAGCTACTCTGGCGTTCTCCTTTCCAACCTGTCTCCCCCGTCCTGCGCGCCCGCCCCACACGGCCAGCGGGCCGACAGCTGAGGGGCCGGGCGTGCCTCGCACAGCTGGCCGGCCCGCGGCCTCCCTGCGGGCGGCACCGGGAGCGGAGCCAGGCCCGGGGCTGGGCTGGGCTGGGCT